>SJXQ01008648.1:444741-460947 GCA_006408695.1 Aepyceros melampus
AAAAAAAATAAAAGACTTTTTTCCTACAAGTAGCATATTTCCAGTAGCAACCACTTTCTTCTTGAGAGACCACATTACCATTTATTCACAAATGATTTTAAGTTTGAAATTTACAGTCCTGTATATCCAATGACCTATCTTCATTTGAAAGGTCCCCAGAGAGGGATCTAGAATTGAAGTCCTTATTTTCCCCCAAATTCTGCTCATTTTTTCATACTGAATGAATGTTTTAAAACTAGACATACTCCTCCCAGCCTCCCTACTAAATAGTCCTATGTGCTTTTATCTCCAACAAAGAACTTACCTTCTCTCCACGCTGACCTACTTGCAGTGCCTTCTACTGAACACACAGCTTCATAGTTCACCACTCTACTCCTTTTGCCTGGAATATAAGTCTCCTTCTGGACCCCTTTGTGTCTTCTACTCATGATTTGGATACCTAACTTTCTTAGGAAATGGTAATAACTGAGGAAACTCTCAGTCCAGGAGGAGAGACAGACAAAGACTATTTTAATGTAGAGAAAGGTGATAGAAATTCTGCTACAATAATCTGTTTCTGTGTCTCTTTACCATTTGAATTGTGAACTGTCAAACTGTGTCTAATTTATTTTTATCTTTAGCATATAGACTAATAATAAAAATCATTGTACATTTATTGCTCAATAGATACTTAGGAAGTGTTTATTGAATAAATATAATTCTCATGACCTACAAATATAAAAACATTACTCATACAAGTCTTGTTAATGTTTCTTTCCTGCTCAGATAAGCTCTATTCAACAGCTCACTGATAAGATTTAGATTTATGTGAGATCATAAATTCTGAAATGGAATATCAGGTGCTTTCCAAAATTAGTGTAATATATTTCACAAATTCCACCACAAACTGTGCTTTTGAAGTGCAAAAATACAGTGTTAAACTAGGAGAAAGATGAGTCCTTGAAAGGAGTTTTTGTCTGAGATAGTAATTTTTTCCCCACACAAAACAACTTTCTTCCCTTTGCAGATCCTGTCCAGGGTTCGTTTTGCTGTATGATCAAAGAATCAGAAGACTAGTTTGTAGTTTTGGCTTCTCCTTTTGCTAGCTATATAATGTATGAAATTTGCTTTTGAGGCTTAGTTTTCTTATTCACAAATATGGATGATGATACCTGCCATGATTATCTCACATACATAAGATGAGTCTCAAATGAACCAATATACATGAAAGTACTTTGAAATATACAAGTTGCTATGAAAGTGTCAAGTATTATGATTAGGCAAAATGTATTAGTTTTGTTATGAAGATCAGAAAAGATGAATTAAATATCTTAGTAAAAATAAATAAAGTTTCTAAAGTTATTTGATAAAAAGTTTTATGAATACCTATCAATACTACTATTATAATAATATTAGTTGATTTACTAAGTATTTACAATATACTGAAACTCATGTGGATTACCACATTTTATTATAATCACAGATCTATATGGTATAAATGATTATAAATATCCCCTTATAGGTAAAAGAACTGAGGATTACATATACTGAGTGATAAAGTTATTCTATAGTACTTTGCCGACTAACGTCCATCTAGTCAAGGCGATGATTTTTCCTGTGGTCATGTATGGGTGTGAGAGTTGGACTGTAAAGAAGGCTGAGCACTGAAGAATTGATGCTTTTGAACTGTGGTGCTGGAGAAGACTCTTGAGAGTCCCTTGGAGTGCAAGGAGATCCAACTAGTCCATTCTGAAGATCAGCCCTGGGATTTCTTTGGAAGGACTGATGCTAAAGCTGAAACACCAGTACTTTGGCCATCTCATGCGAAAAGTTCTCATTGGAACAGACCCTAATGCTGGGAGGGATTGGGGGCAGGAAGAGAAGGGGACGACTGAAGATGAGAAGGCTGGATGGCATCACTGACTCACTGATGGACGTGAGTCTGAGTGAACTCTGGGAGTTGGTGATGGACAGGGAGGTCTGGCATGCTGCAATTCATGGGGTTGCAAAGAGTCGGACATGACTGAGCGACTGAACTGAACTGATATTACTGTCAAACTGTAGTTGCAAATTAATTTTGTTCTGGTTCGTAGTCATTGTAAAGAAGAAAAGAGCTCCAAAATGCGAGAATATGTTCCTGTTAGTAAGTTATTTACTTTCCCCCTATTTTTCCAAATACTATTCTAAGCTAAATAGCATGTTTACACATTCTCTGATTAAAAACAGTATTCCAGTTACTTAAGAATAGCACATAGCCTTATACTAAGAAAGAAAAATAAATTTTAGAAGGACTCTGTAAGAGATGTTTACTTTACCTCTAAGCACTCATCTTTCCTGGAGACTTCTTTCTGAATCTACTAAATCAGTTACCTACTCTGCTACTCAAACTACTTGGGATTATGCTTTTTCTTAAATTAATTTATTTTTAATTGGAAGATGATAACTTTACAATATTGTGTTGGTTTCTGCCATATATCAACATGAATCAGCCATAGGTGTGCATATGTCCCTTTGCTCTTGAACCTCCCTCCCACCTCCCACCTGATCTCACCCCTCTAGGTTTCCTCAGAGCACCAAATTTGAGCTCTCTGCATCATACAGTAAATTTCCACTGGCTATCTAATTTTACATAGAGTTATGTATATGGATTGTTCTTTAATCTTTCTCTCCCTCATCCCTATTTCCTGTCCTCATTTCATGCACTCAATTATCATATCCTATTTCTTCTTCCTTGTACTTATTTCTTGATTCAGTTTCATCTCTTCATTTCCTTTCTAACCCACTTGGCCAAATCAGAATGGTGTTTTGCTTATAATACAGAAAACATCTCTGAACTGGTCCTATTAAATCTATGTTTCATATTAACAGCTTGGTTAATCTTTTATGTTGGAAATTAGATCATGCTAGCTACCTCTTGGCTTAAAAGTTTGTGGATTCCACTTCTTCTTCAAATAAAGTTTAAAAGGCTTGACATCGTGTTGAGTCTCTGTATTACCTGGTTTACCTTATCTCATATCATACTACTTTCTTCTTATTTTATGCCTTGTAGTCATGCTAGCCTTATTTCAGTTTAGCCAGTGCCCAGGCTGTTCCAGTGTCAGGAATCTTTGCATTAAAATTCTTCTGGTGGGTTTGATGCAGAATGCAGGATGCTTGGGACTGATGTACGGGGATAATCCAGAGAGAGGGTGTGGGGCGGGAGGGGGGAGGTGGGGATCGGGATTGGGAGTTCATGTACACTCGTGGCTGATTCATGTCGATGTGTAGCAAAACGAATACAGTATTGTAAAGCAAAACAAACTAAAAAATAAAAATTAATTAAAGAAAAAAAATTCTTCTGGTGGGAATGCTCTGTTACTCCCACCCTGTCATTTGGATAACACCTGCTTGTTCTTCAGGCTGGACTTTACATATCACTTCATAAAAGAGTCATTCCTTGATTATCCCTATCTTAGATCAGATCCCACTATTAATTGCTCTCAGCTGCTGTGTTTTCTTGTTTTAATAGACTATATCACAACAGTTTTCAGTTATTGGAGAAATTATCAGTGTAACTCAAATAAAATACAGACATTTTGTTTTCCTTATATCCTATCCTCACAGCTGAGTAGTGTGAAAGAAAAAAAAAAGATCCAGAAGATGGGATGGCAAAATATCATAAAGAACTAACTCTAAAAATTTCCCCATCATAACAGTTTATTTTATTTATTTATTTTTAAATTAATTTTTATTTTTTAGTTTGTTTTGCTTTACAATACTGTATTCGTTTTGCTACACATCGACATGAATCAGCCACGAGTGTACATGAACTCCCAATCCCGACCCCCACCTCCCCCCTCCCGCCCCACACCCTCTCTCTGGATTATCCCCGTGCATCAGTCCCAAGCATCCTGCATCCTGCATCAAACCTGGACTGGCGATTCGTTTCACTTATGATATCACACATGTTACACTGCCACTCTGCCAACCCATCCCACCCTCTCCCTCTCCCACAGAGTCCAAAAGGCCGTTCTATACATCTGTGTCTCTTTTGCTGTCTTGCGTACAGGTTTATCATTACCATCATTCTAAATTCCATATATATGTGTAAGTATACTGTATTGGTGTTTTTCTTTCTGGCTTACTTCACTCTGTATAATCGGCTCCAGCGTCATCCACCTCATTAGAACTGATTCAAATGTATTCTTTTTAATAGCTGAGTAATACTCCATTGTGTATATGTACCACAGCTTTCTTATCCATTCATCTGCTGATGGACATCTAGGTTGCTTCCATGTCCTGGCTATTATAAACAGTGCCGCAATGAACATTGGGGTACACGTGTCTCTTTCAATTCTGGTTTCCTTGGTGTGTATGCCCAGCAGTGGGATCGCTGGATCATAAGGCAGTTCTATTTGCAAATTTTTAAGGAATCTCCACACTGTTCTCCATAGTGGCTGTACTAATTTGCATTCCCACCAACAGTGTAAGAGGGTTCCCTTTTCTCCACACCCTCTCCAGCATTTATTGCTTGTTGACTTTTGGATTGCAGCCATTCTGACTGGTGTGAAATGGTACCTCATTGTGGTTTTGATTTGCATTTCTCTGATAATGAGTGATGTTGAGCATCTTTTCATGTGTTTGTTAGCCATCTGTATGTCTTCTTTGGAGAAATGTCTATTCCGTTCTTTGGCCCAGTTTTTGATTGGGTCATTTATTTTTCTGGAATTGAGCTGCATAAGCTGCTTGTATGTTTTTGAGATTAGTTGTTTGTCAGTTGCTTCATTTGCTATTATTTTCTCCCATTCAGAAGGCAGAATTTCTATTTTGTTCACTGATGTGTTTTATGCTGTTGCACAGTGCCTGGCACAGAGTGGATGTGCAATGAGATCTGGTGATTAAATACATGAAGTTTCTGTATGAATCATTTAGAACTCTATAATTCATAAAATATAATACTGTCCAACTTATTTAGATAAATGGAAACTGTCATTAATATAATATCTTCTCTGGATCAATGGGTTCTTCTAGATATGCTAGGTAAATTTTTACATTTTTGATATTTCATTATCTTTGATAACTAATGTATTTGTTGATTCTTATTGTTTAATTCTAGAGATACTAGTCTGAGCTGAATGTAATCATATTTTTACAAATGAAGAAGTTAAGTATGGTAGAGACTTGTAGATACCCTCCATATCCTTTCTTTTCTTCCATAAAAATAGGATTCCACGTGGCACATAGCCAACAACATTTCTTGGACTCTCTTGCATTGAGAGATGGCTGTGTGGGTAATTCTCCTTAGTGTCTTATGAGAGAGGCTGTGTGTACTACTGCAACCTGGAGCTTTTCAGAGAATGCGTGCCTCCAGCACATGGTTTTTCTTTTCTTCTAATTGACCCTGGATGTGGTATGGCAGCCTCCACCACTCTGACAGCAATAATCAGGGGATAGAGGAACCACAAGTTGCATCCCTGGTAGGAATGTTCATGTATGCAGGAAATAAACTTCTAGCATGTCTGAGCTATTGAAATTCTGGATCCAGTAATTTTAAGCACAGCTTTTCTGTATATCCAAGGTACTTGGATGCTTAAGTTACTCCTTAAGGCTGCCAGGTGGCAACCAATCTCAAGGTTCCTTGGCTCAAAGGCCATCCATCACTTCCAAGGACCACTCTTCCATGGACATCATTTAGAAATGACTCTAATTTGTGCACCTTTTTAACTGTAGTCATCTATCCTGGTTCTTATGTGAATTTTTGGTCTGTTGTACTTTTTACATGTTAGCATGCTCCAGTTGTTCATTCAGTTATTCCTTTGTGTTTGTGTATTTTATTTCATTACTCTTTGCATCTGCTGCAAAAGTGTAGGCATTCATACTTCCAAGGACCACTCTTCCATGGACATCATTTAGAAATGACTCTAATTTGTGCACCTTTTTAACTGTAGTCATCTATCCTGGTTCTTATGTGAATTTTTGGTCTGTTGTACTTTTTACATGTTAGCATGCTCCAGTTGTTCATTCAGTTATTCCTTTGTGTTTGTGTATTTTATTTCATTACTCTTTGCATCTGCTGCAAAAGTGTAGGCATTCATTAAAAGTTGAATTCCTACACTTTTGCAGTAGGTGCAGAGACTAGTGAAATAAAGTTGCTACTCTCAAGGAGCTCATAGCCTGTTGGTGGCCTGGAGGTGAGGTAAGTATCCTTAAATGAGAGTATGACTTAAAAGTTGGTGCCTGTAGTAGAATGTGAGTACAAGATTTAAATGCCACAAGGAGGAAGTGCCTGTCATGTTTCTAATATTTTATTTGATGATTAATTAGCTAGTACCCTGTTTAATTTATTTCCTGCCTTACAACTCAGTAAGGTCAGAGCACTTCTGACATCTCTATTTGGACTATAGCAAGCTTAAGTCTGAAAGAGGAGTGTCTGATGAGATTCTAGCCCTTCATCTCCTTCTGACAACCCTTATACATTGAGCTCTACAGTCTACTAATGAGATCTGAATTGTATCATTAGGCTGGTAGTTTGGTTTCATTATCACCAATTCTTTCATTGTGGCACTGCTAATCTTTCCAATTAGTCAAGGGAAATCACTGCCAACTAATCAGATGACTGGACTGATGAAAATGGTTACTCAGAAATTGTTTAAACTATGATAATTTGTCCAAAAAAATTAAAAAGACATTAGGAAGGATTAACAATCCCAAGGGGCTTACATGGACATAGATTTAAAAACAGATCTGAATGTTTAGTTAGAAAATTTACAAAGTAAAATATTTTCAGATGTGAATAAATTATCTTACTGTTTGAACACTTTCTTCTTTTCTCTGATTAAGAAGGTATTCTGTACCATAGACTATTACCTCCCATGCACACATATTACACATGCTCACAATACACTTCCATTTTATAATGTCTTCATCATCAAAGGAAACCAAGCTTTAGACATGTTAGTTTTCTATTGACATAATATTTAAAATTAAAACAGCATTTTATTTTCTTAAAAAATAGAAGCAAAAAGTTTCTTGCCAATTGCCTGTGGTGCAATTCCCAGTATCCCAGTTGTTTGACACAGGTGAATATATCAATTTTGAACCAATATAAATCTTTATAAGTCCTACTTAAATTTAACTCCAGATTAAAAAAAAAAATGGAATGGGCCTTTCATGCATTAGGTTGCAATCTTGTTGTGGAAACTTCTAAGGATAATGCCTCAAGGAACAGCTCTTACTTATTTTATGGTTCTGACCTCCATAAATAAGACCAGCAGTTAATCACTGCAAGTGACTGAAGTACAGTCCAAAAATAGACTATGTTAGACATCCGCTTTCTCTTGCTATGAAAAGAAATACTTTGAATTGCTTTAGCATTTATGGATGGCAGGAGAGTATTGAATAGGGAAAAGAATTTATTTCTTTAGCATTAGTTTTTCATCTTACTGGATGTTTTATAAACATGAAGTAGAATTTTAGATCTTGATTCCTTTGTGTGTGGAATTTGAGAGAAACACATTTTCCTACTTAATGCTCTCTGATGATTAAGTTTGTTCTTTTATATATGTGTGGAGAAAATGATGACAGATTTTATCACCTATACTTTATCATCTCTTTATACTTTATTCAGTTTACTTAATTCCTTAAATCTTAACATTCAAGTACTATTTCTTAAGATTCTTCTTCCATAATTCTTAATTATTATGTGTCCTTCTATTGAAGTTATATTTAAATAATAGTGCTATCCTAAGTCTTATATGTAGATATTATGTTAACATTATTTAGAAAGAGACATTTTAAAGTAAGATCTTTAATACTACCTTAAACTCATCTGGAACTAATTTCTTGAGAGTCAAAAGTTATTCTTTTGGAGCAGAACAAACCAAAGGGCATGATTACTCACCTTATATTATTTAAATACAATCCCTTTGGTCTTACCTATCTATTTATGCAGAGTCTATCTGTCCAATATGTCTATGTAGAGAGTTAGAGATGATTGAGAGAAAAGAGGATTTAATGGTATTAAGTGTCAATTTCAATGAAAAGCCTGCAGTCTGACCAGGATATCTGTTGGGAATTCCTTACAAGAGATATACTTAATTGGGATTTGAACATGTTTTAAAAGCTGTGATGAATAATTCTCCTAGGGAAAATGCATCTAATAAATAAAATTACTAATTGAACTGTAACACTGACCTTTAAAATAGCATACATGATTAAGTACATATCATCAGAGTGGCCTTCCTGTCTAAATATAAGGCTTTTAAGTGTTTTATTCCTTTCTTCCTGTTGACTTTGGTTAATATATTCTGTGGATTTATACTTGACTTATTCAGTAGAAAAGAATTAAAGACTCTTTAGGTTACTGTCAAGAATGATGAAGTATCAGAGATTCACAAGGCTTTCATGGACTGCTGGTCTGATAGCATTTTAAATCTTTGGGATCTCTTCTGTAATACCTCCACTATAGCATCATTGAGAATGAGTCTTATTTCTACTTTTTGAAAAGGATATATGATGGTTTGTGAATTTTACTCAAGAGGAACAAATTTCAACAAAAGTAGGATTTGACTGGCAGGTACCAGCTAAGCACTTGGGAGATGAGATACAAGTGGCTGAACTCTAAGAAGTAAATGACTGATTGCTGTTGTTTAGTTGCTCAGTTGTGTCTGATTCTTTTGTGACCCCATGGACTGTAGCCTGCCAGACTCTTCTGTCCATAGGATTTGCCAGGCAGGAATACTGGAGTAGGTTGCCATTTCCTTCTCTAGGGGATCTTCTCAACCTAGGGATCAAACCAGAGTCTCTTATATCTCCTGCATTGGCAGGTGGGAATTTTACCACTGAGCCATCAGGGAAGCCCAGATGACTAGTAAGATGCTACGCTCTGAAAAACCAGCAGGTGTAGGAGAGGAGACAAGAGGGAATATGGAAGTTGATTTGACTAATGACGTGTGTAGGGGTGGGCTGTATACCAGGGATATACTTTTAGCAAATAGAATCTCCTCCCTCCACACCACAACCCTATGGAATAGTAACTATTATTTTTCAAATTTGAAAGAAGTTGAATTTGTAGACTCCTTGGTTTGTTGGATAAGGTTAAATAACTTCCCCAAAGTCACCATGCTGGAAACAAATACAGGTCTGAGAAGTTCCAAAGTGATGCTCAGTTAAGGATTGTTTGGAAAACAAGATGGTGCATTTTGATGAGTGAAAAAGAATAGGTATTGTCGCTTAATATATAAAAAGGATGAAGATGAAAGGAAAGACAAAAAAGAGCTTCCATAAAGCTAACATGAAGCAGGAAGTTTTGCCACTTGAGGTGCTTTTAGGCTCAGATTGAGGACTATCTCATAAAGAACTAAACATGTACATTTCACATTTCAGCTGAGCACCATTTTGAAACTACAAATAATTTTAATAACTACTTTTACTTTCTACTTAATATTCTATGAAGAGATATACTTGAAGTGAAATATCAAGTCAGATATGAGAAGGCCTCTAATTGTTTTATATCTATAACCTGGCTAACATTTTTTTAAATCATCATTACATGACTCAGCATTGCTCTTTTTAATATAATTAAAATAGGATTCACTATCAAACTCATACAACTATCACCTTCAGCTGTTAAGAAGTCATTCATGTGAGAAGGTTGAGATTTCAATGCTGAATCATTCCTCATTTTGTAGCCTATCAGAATGACCCATAAAACTGACCTATTTCAAGTGAGTTATGCAATGACATTATTTGAGTACAACGACAGTTTGGTGTTTCAATTCAGACTGTGCCCCCACAAGTGCTGAAAACTGCTTTGGGTGTGACAGTAGCATTTCACATGATGCTCTCTGTTGGTGTGGTGGAAACATTTGGCCTCTGAGCTATAATTTGCAGTCCTTAACTTAGATCAGCATGCTACCTACTGAAAAGATGTGGTTAGAATCTAAGACAAATGATAAAACTGAACTTATATACAAAACAGAAATAGACCCACAAACAGAAAAGAAATTTGTGGTTACCAAAGGGGAAAGGGGAGGGAGGGATAAACGAGGATTTGGGAATAACATATACAAACTTCTATATATAAAATAGATAAGCACCAAAGACCTACTGTATAGCATAGGGAACTCTGCACAATATTTATAATAACCTATGGGGAAAAGACTGAGAAAATATGTGTATATATGTATAACTGAACAACTTTGCAGTATATCTGAAACTCACACAGTGTTGTATATCAACTATAATTAAAAAAGGAATCGAGACTTTTAGCAACATGAGGAATTTTAGAGATCTTCTGGCATTCCCTCCTGCAGATTTAGATGAGAGAAATAAAACCTGCAAAGAAGAAATGAATTGCCTAGGGCTCCACAGCTACTCAGTCATGGAGAAAGAATAACTGTGGTTTGCAGGTCACTGTTCACATGCCTTGGTTGCCTGAAAGTGAAAGTTGCTCAGTTGTGTCTGATTTTTTGCAGTCCACGGAATTCTGCAGGCCAGAATACTGGAGCCTTTCCCTTCTTCAGGGGATCTTCCCAGCCCGGGGATAGAAGCCAGGGCTCCCACACTGCAGGTGGATTCTTTAACCAGCTGAGCCACGAGGGAAGCCCAAGAATACTGGAGGGAGTAGCCTACCCCTTCTCCAGGGGATCTTCACGACCCAGGGATTGAGACCCAGGAACTGAACGAGGGTCTCCGGCATTGCAGGCGGATTGTTTACCAACTGAGCTATCAGGGAAGCCCTTCAGCCACAATACCTGAGAGTGTGAAAGGACACCCTTTGGTGGTCTGGCAGGGCAGTTTTTCTGCCTTGTTAATGTATGCAAACATATGCTAATTCAAAAGGAGATATTTGTCAGGCCTTAGGGAATCCCCATTTAGCTGCTACTAAGGAAGCTATCTCCAAAGAATACAAACTAGAATAAAATTGTTCCAAAGCCTGATTAATTTTTTGTGGTCTCATAGTGCTGCGTGCTCATTTATCCAATTCCATCAGCTGCATCCCCTCTGTCATAGTCTATTCATTTTTGCAAAGATCACACAGCACACATGCTCAGACTCATCCCTTTCATTTAAGAATGTAGCCACAACCTCTCACTCAGGCTTTGTGGTTTCTGGTGCAGTGGCAGATGTTGGAGTGCCTTTCAAGTTGAAACTTTTCATGTTGGTGATAGACTGGCGTTAAGCTATTTTTAACTTGGAGTGAGTTCTGGAGATTAAAGCAGACAGTTGACTTTGGAACTAGATTTATTTTAGAGGAGGAGACTAAAAGTAGGAGCAACTTTCTTGCAATCTGTTTTTGAAAAGAAAATGCCTTGAAAATGCTAAAAGCAAACTCAATGTTTTGGACATGTGAATATGAAAATAAATCAGTAAAATATGGAAGTAGAAATTCTTAAAAAAGAACAGTGAGCATAGGTCTGATGATAAATAATTATAGAGGTCTTGCTATATGACAGATGTAGTTCTAAGTGCTTTCATATGTATTAAATAATTTATATTGTGTTCTGTACAAAACCTCTTGAAGCTTTCCATTAGGTACAATATAAATCCAAAATCCTTAACATGTATATCAGTGTGTTTTTAGTACTTTTTTTTAAGTTCTCCTGCATATGCCATATGCCCTAAACATTTGGTTTACTTGCTATTTTTAAAAAGTTTATTATCTCCATTGGGCTAGATACTGCTTTAGGTGCTGCAAATGCAAAAGACAGAAATTACTTTTTACTTTGTAAGAGCTTGCTGTCTAGCTTGGGAAATGACTCATTGCTGTTCCTAGATCCTGTAAACTCAACTGGAAGGAATGGATGTTGCTAAGGCCTATATTGAACTCTCACATAATTAACTAGTATTGACCCGAAACAAATAGATTGCCAGATGCTTCTCCAGCAAAGATGGGTTTATATGGAATTGGCAGAGAATTGTGATTTGGGATCTGTAGCTATGGTAAGGCACATGCAAGTCCCTATGGGGCATGGGAAGAGAATGCTTTTATACAGAGGAAAGGAAAGTTGGGAGGGCTGTGTATAGTAAACAAAGAGTCAGTGACTTCACGGGCTGAGTTCTTGCCAGGAAAGAAGAGGCACCTTTCTCCTTCCTTGTGGGTTTTGCTACTCTTTCTGGGCATGAGAACTGCCTGCTTCTGGTCTCCCAGTTCTATTTAATTGAGGTTTCTCTTTACTAAATTTTTATATTTCCCCCTTTTGATCATAGTCCTTCTCTGAAAGTATCTCTGATCAAGAGTCAGGTTTTCTAATTTCAGTGACCTTTTGTCCTTTGGTGTCAGGAAAAGCATTTCCTGGGTAGATTGCTTCACATTGGAGGGAAAGTGCATAGATTGGAAACTTATTAAGGTCACGTTGAGTAACAAGGAGGGGTAGGAGGGAGAACTTTAAGGTACTTTTTTCTAAAGTTCATGTGTTGTCAAGATCATAAACATCAGAAGAAATCGGACATGTTTTGTCATTATAAAAGCTTGGCATCAAACATAAACAGGTCCAGTTGGAATATCATGGGAAAGCAATGTCATCCAAAGCCATCTACTTCAATTCTGGGATATACTTACTTTCGTGTGACCAGACGATATTCAGGTCCAATCAGGGTTTGGTACTTTCTTCAAGTGTGTCATGTGAATACAAGAGTCTGTTACTTGGAACTTGGCCACACAGGTTTGGCTAATAGGGCCTTTCTAGAGAGATTGGACAGAGTCCTTCTGGAGGTATCTTTTCTGGTTGTCAACATCTCCAGTTTGCGGAGTGTGATGCTTAAGGTTTTTAACTCTCAAGGGCATATTGTAAAAAGATTGCTCTACCAAAACATGGTAATTTTTAAATAGAACCAGTTAGCCTTTTGTACCATTGAAGTATTTTCCCTTTTATCAGTAGTGGTTCAAAAAGAAACAGGACCCAAGTGCACTGGGCATCTTGTGACTATCTTCAGATGTGAGAGTTTATGAGTTTCAAAAGGAGTGGATCTGAGATTTAAAAGGATCAGAAACAGTGCTTTTTGTGTTCTGTACAAAACCTCTTGAAGCTTTCCATTAGGTACAATATAAATCCAAAATCCTTAACATGTATATCAGTGTGTTTTTAGTACTTTTTTTTAAGTTCTCCTGCATATGCCATATGCCCTAAACATTTGGTTTACTTGCTATTTTTAAAAAGTTTATTATCTCCATTGGGCTAGTACTGCTTTAGGTGCTGCAAATGCAAAAGACAGAAATTACTTTTTACTTTGTAAGAGCTTGCTGTCTAGCTTGGGAAATGACTCATTGCTGTTCCTAGATCCTGTAAACTCAACTGGAAGGAATGGATGTTGCTAAGGCCTATATTGAACTCTCACATAATTAACTAGTATTGACCCGAAACAAATAGATTGCCAGATGCTTCTCCAGCAAAGATGGGTTTATATGGAATTGGCAGAGAATTGTGATTTGGGATCTGTAGCTATGGTAAGGCACATGCAAGTCCCTATGGGGCATGGGAAGGAGAATGCTTTTATACAGAGGAAAGGAAAGTTGGGAGGGCTGTGTATAGTAAACAAAGAGTCAGTGACTTCACGGGCTGAGTTCTTGCCAGGAAAGAAGAGGCACCTTTCTCCTTCCTTGTGGGTTTTGCTACTCTTTCTGGGCATGAGAACTGCCTGCTTCTGGTCTCCCAGTTCTATTTAATTGAGGTTTCTCTTTACTAAATTTTTATATTTCCCCCTTTTGATCATAGTCCTTCTCTGAAAGTATCTCTGATCAAGAGTCAGGTTTTCTAATTTCAGTGACCTTTTGTCCTTTGGTGTCAGGAAAAGCATTTCCTGGGTAGATTGCTTCACATTGGAGGGAAAGTGCATAGATTGGAAACTTATTAAGGTCACGTTGAGTAACAAGGAGGGGTAGGAGGGAGAACTTTAAGGTACTTTTTTCTAAAGTTCATGTGTTGTCAAGATCATAAACATCAGAAGAAATCGGACATGTTTTGTCATTATAAAAGCTTGGCATCAAACATAAACAGGTCCAGTTGGAATATCATGGGAAAGCAATGTCATCCAAAGCCATCTACTTCAATTCTGGGATATACTTACTTTCGTGTGACCAGACGATATTCAGGTCCAATCAGGGTTTGGTACTTTCTTCAAGTGTGTCATGTGAATACAAGAGTCTGTTACTTGGAACTTGGCCACACAGGTTTGGCTAATAGGGCCTTTCTAGAGAGATTGGAAGAGTCCTTCTGGAGGTATCTTTTCTGGTTGTCAACATCTCCAGTTTGCGGAGTGTGATGCTTAAGGTTTTTAACTCTCAAGGGCATATTGTAAAAAGATTGCTCTACCAAAACATGGTAATTTTTAAATAGAACCAGTTAGCCTTTTGTACCATTGAAGTATTTTCCCTTTTATCAGTAGTGGTTCAAAAAGAAACAGGACCCAAGTGCACTGGGCATCTTGTGACTATCTTCAGATGTGAGAGTTTATGAGTTTCAAAAGGAGTGGATCTGAGATTTAAAAGGATCAGAAACAGTGCTTTTGATCAAGGTATTTGGAAGGCCTCTACCAATTTTGCCAATTGAGTCTTAATAGTGTGTTTGACTAACACCAGAGGATTAAGCATGGTGTGCACAGTGAAATTTTTGTTAAAAGTGGCCGTAGTTTAATGCATATATGATGGTGAGGAGTGAGAATCTGAGAGCCCCTGGTAAAAAAAAAAAAAAAAAAACTAACTTGATTTGTTCCAAAATAGAGCTTTCTCTGTTTATCAAACCAGCAATTATTGAATTTTTAATCTTGTTTTTTTCTTTTCTTTTTTTTCTTTTTGAGGCCAGTTTTTCTAAATTATAATTTGGGGAAATATCCCTTTGGACCATGAGACAGGTTTGACTATTTTTTTTTGTCTCTTTTAAGGATTACATCCCTGGGACTTTCCTGGAAGGCAATTAAGATTTTGCCTTCCAATGCAGGGGATGCAGGTTCAATCCCTGGTTGAGAGCTAAGATCCTGCATGCCTCACGGCCCAAAACCAAAACATAAAGCAGAAGGAGTATTGTACCAAATAATAAAGACTTAAAAATGAGAAAAGAAAAGAATAGCATTCCTCCAGGAACATCAGCAAGGTGATTTCTCTTAGCTTCCAAAGAGTCAAGTTGAGAATGCCCCAATCTTAATAATAGCTTGAGTTGCAGGTAAAAGTATTAATTATTCCTGAACATAGAGCCTGTTTTAAATTTTATTTCCACTGGAAGTAAGAAAACATATTGCTTCCACAACTTTCCAAAATCATGAGCTACTCCAAAAATGTATCTGCTATCATTATAAGTATTGGCAATTTTGTCCTTGGCTTAAAGAATAATCCCCTGTAAGAGTGAATAATTCAGTCTGTTGGACTAAAGTAGCCATAGGTGATGATGCTGCCTCAACAACACCAGAAAGACTTGTAATAGCATAGTTAATTCAGTAATTACCATTGTCACCTTTTAAATAAGAACCATCAGTGAACCATGAGAAGTTAACATTACTCTATGGAATTTCCTGTAGATCATTGAGAGGAGTCAGGGGGTGGTCCATTAGTATTAAGCAGTAAAGAAGGACTTAATCAGATAGAGGGGAGAATAGCCAAGTTATTACAATGCAAAAGAGTTATGTGAGGAGCAGTTAACAAAAGTATTTCATAGGAGGTGAGGTGGCTGGCTGAGAAATTTTAAATGTGATGAGAATTCTAGAGAGCCTGTACTACACGAGGTACAAAAATGGTTAAAGGCAATCCTACAATTATTTTCTCCATGGCATTAGCAAAAAGGACAGTGGTCATAAAGGTTCTAAGGCAAGGGCGTTAGCACATGCTGAAAGTTCAGTTGCTGGCTATAATACGTGATGGGTTGGTGATGATCTCTATGTTTTTGAGTGAGTACCCAATGACCATTCTCTTCCTTTTTATATAAATGAAGTAAAAAGAAAATCACAAGGAAACTGAAAAGAAAATCTGATAATTGGGATGTCCAAGGGTAATGGGTTCATCAAGCTCTCCTTCAAGGCCTTGATTGCTATGTTGTCAGGTTCTGCCCATGAAATTAGATTAGGGTTGTTATTGTTTAGTATAACATAGAGGTTTGGCAATAAGATAGTTTTACAAGCCAATTTTGGAAGAGAAAACCTTACATTTGGCTGTTACTCTTGGGTTTGGGGAAACGTAGAACACCATGAAATCTATCTGGATCTAGATATAAATTTTGTTCTGATATTCAGTTCAGTCGCTCAGTCGTGTGCGACTCTTTG
>SJXQ01008649.1:0-10017 GCA_006408695.1 Aepyceros melampus
GTGGGGTATCTCTTCATGGCTGCTCCAGCAAAGCGCAGCTGCTGCTCCTTACCTTGGACGAGGGGTGTCTCCTCCCACCGCCCTTCGTGATCTTCAACGTGGGATGGCTAATGCAATGTAAATGCTAAGTAAATAGTTACTGGCCCGTGGTAAATTTAACTTTTGCTCTTGGGAATTTTTTGGAATTGTTTTCCCGAGTAGGTTTCGATTCTCGGTTGGCTGAACCATGGATGTGGATGTGGAGGACCAATTGTGCTTATAATTAAAATACAGCACCTGGCTTGCACTCAAACAGCGCACCCAAAACCGACTTATCACTTCGTCATGTTGTGTAGAGGCTTCAAGAAGTTTAGCAAGTAATCTGGCGTCCAGAGGGAACAAGGAGCCATTCTGTTTGGCAGGAGGACAAAGAGACTGCCTTCTACTCCACTATTGGGAACGGCTGGCTCGACAAAGGAGAATTCTGCCATGAACTACACAGCTCCTCCAAAGGACCTTATTCTCTGGGGCTTTAGACTCAAACCCATGGAGTCTGTGGAGAAAACAAGAAGCCAGAACCATCGAATCACAAGGAAGTATACGTCAGATTGATGTATACATCGTTGCAAACATGGGACCTGTGCCCAGACGGAGAAACTCAGGCTCCAGGAGGCGTGTCTGTGTTTGCATGCCTATTGTGTCTTTGATTTGCTCTTCTCCTGCTTTCCTTTCTCTGCTCTAATTACTTTCTATTGTTTTAAATTGTGTGTCTAAATGAGGTGATGGAGGTTTATTAAACTTACTGTGATCATCGTTTCGCGACATATGTGAGTCGGGTCATTATGGCGCACACCTCGAATGTGTACCATGCTGACGTCAATTCTGTCTCAATAAACTGGGAGGGAGAAAAGACGTGAGGGCCCATTCCTTCCAGAACCTCAGTGGTGCCGGAATGGAGGCAGAACTGTCCCATCCACTGGTGTGTTCTCAGCATCCAGCACAGAGCACCAGCTCAGCAAGGCGTCCGGAGCAACCTAACCACGTCTGCCAGGTGTAAAGGATGCGGAGCATTTCAGGGAAGGGACACAAGTGAGGGTCAGTCAGTCCTGGCGCATTCTGAGAATCGCAGATAACCTGTTAGGAGCGCGTCGCGTCAGGACAGCTAGCCCCTCGAGCGCGTTCCTTCCGCAGCAGGCTCACCCATTCACCGTCTGCACCTGCTCCTCTGTTGCTACTGTTATCTGCAGAGTGTGGTGAGAAAGCTCCAATGGCACCAAAATAAGAAGCATGGTTACATTCATTATTGTCTAACACACTGTTGAACTTCAAGAAAACTTTTTGTACAGATATCTGAGGTACAAAATATATATTTTGTAACATCACTGACTGGTACGTAGCAAAATATAAACTCAGGGAAAAGGTTTCCTGTATTTATATACTGTTTCATAGAAGGAACCTGGCGTCTGAGAGTCACAATCTGGGCAGGTGTAAGGGTCCCTCGGCAGCTGAAAACCGACTGGGAAGAAACCCAAAGATCCGACCAGTGAGTGCTAAGGAGAACCAACCCTGAGCGTTCACTGGAAGGACTGACGCTGAAGCTGAAACTCCAGGCCTTTGGCCACCTGATGCGGAGAGCCGACTCATTGGAAAAGACCCTGATGCTGGGAAAGATTGAGGGCAGGAGGAGAAGGGGACGACAGAGGATGAGATGGCTGGATGGCATCACCGACACAATGGACATGGGCTTGGGTGGACTCCGGGAGTTGGTGATGGGCAGGGAGGCCTGGTGTGCTGTGGTTCATGGGGTTGCAGAGAGTCGGACACGACTGGGCGACGGAACAGCAAGGACAAAGCTCACAGCTGTGAGAACTTGTCTTAAAGGACTGAAAACCGACTGGGAAGAAACCCAAAGATCCGACCAGTGAGTGCTAAGGAGAACCAACCCTGAGCGTTCACTGGAAGGACTGACGCTGAAGCTGAAACTCCAGGCCTTTGGCCACCTGATGCGGAGAGCCGACTCATTGGAAAAGACCCTGATGCTGGGAAAGATTGAGGGCAGGAGGAGAAGGGGACGACAGAGGATGAGATGGCTGGATGGCATCACCGACACAATGGACATGGGCTTGGGTGGACTCCGGGAGTTGGTGATGGGCAGGGAGGCCTGGTGTGCTGTGGTTCATGGGGTTGCAGAGAGTCGGACACGACTGGGCGACGGAACAGCAAGGACAAAGCTCACAGCTGTGAGAACTTGTCTTAAAGGACTGAGAGCCGTGTCCTGAAGCTGGTCCAGTGGGAGGAGATGTGCCCGCTTCTGGCTCACCGCCTGCGTCTCTGTGTTTATTCTTTCTGGATTGAACGCGATTCCTGATAGAGGCATCTGCACGTCATCCGGGAGCTCGTCCCCCTCATCAGAGTTCCTCCCAACTTTATTTAGAATGGCAAGAATTCCAACGAAGAGCTTGTCTCCCAAGACACGTGGCTAAAATGAAATTAAATGCTTAAATCCAGTTTATTCAAAGCTTGTTGTATAATGTTAGAAACAGTAAACAAACAAATCAACCATGATTAAAAACTGTGATTAAAACAATCTTTAAAAGTATACCTTAATTCTTACCAATATCTTAAAATTTTAAATTTTATGAATATCTAATGTCTATATAATTTATATTTAAAAATTATCTTTTGGATATATCTATTTCATATATCTCCTCTTGGTTCAAAAAGATGTCATAGTCTTCCCACACTCACAAAGTTACTGTACTCTTAACATTGCTGTTAGCTGTCAGCTTATTTCCTAATGTGCTTGAAGAAGGGAAGTCGCTCAGTCGTGTCTGACTCTTTGCGACCCCGGGGACTGCAGCCCACCAGGCTTCCAGTCTATGGGATTTTCCAGGCAAGGGTACTGGAATGGGGTGCCATTTCCTTCTCCAGGGGATCTTCCCAACACAGGGATCGAACCCCGGTCTCCCGCATTGTAGGCCGACGCTTTACCCTCTGAGCCACCAGGGAAGCTTCCCTAATGTGCTTAAGTATATGAAAAGGGAAAGTAAACCTGCTCAGTCGTGTCTGACTCTTTGCGACCCCATGGACTGTAACCTACGAGGTTCCTCCATGCATGGAATTTTCCAGGCAAGAGTACTGGAGTGAGTTGCCATTTCCTTCTCCAGGAGATCTTCCTGACCAGGAAATGAACCCAGGTCTCCCTCATTGCAAGCAGATGGTTTTACCCTCTGAGCCGTAGTCCAGGAGGATAAAAGTGTATGAAAGTTCTTAATAATTATTTTTGTAGATGATATTGATAGTTTTCATAGTAGTCTTTAACCATTGCTTTATTTTACTTCAACTTAATGCAGTTTTAATGTTTCACTTTGTGGTGTCTCCCCCCCACACACACATGCCTGCATTTGAAAGTGAATGTTCAGATATTCAGGACAGACTCGGAGGGCATGGCTGGTGCTCACACTGTCTGCTCACCCCGGAGCCCACTTCCACTGCCCAGCCCACCACGACGCCCCCCAGGAAGTGGTGGCCGAGATGCCTCGCGTCCGTCCTGCGTCGCTGCCTTCTGTCTCTTTGATCATGATTGCGAGTCCGTGTCCAGTGCTGTGATTCCCTTCTCCCCTCCGAGATGGAGATGAAAACCGGGCAGTGTCCTGACTCAGGGTCGCGAGCCACAGCCCCTTTCCGGTTTCTCTCTTCCTCTTGCCAGCGGAGATTCTTGAAGGAGGCTTGTCTGCTTCCCCCCCGAGACCCCTTTTCCTCCCTAGCCCGTTCCACTGCCCCAGCCCCTCCACACGCCCCTGCATCACGGTGGCCAGAGTCCTCGGTGGACCAAACCCCCTGCTGGCCAAACCAGCCGGCCCGAGCCGGGCTTCTGGGCCTCTGGACAGGCTGATCTCCCAGTCCCCTCCATCCCAGGAACGACAACCCCGGCTCCTCCTCTTTCTCAGGCCCAGCGTGACCGAGTCATTCTCGAATCTGCCTTATTTTTCTCGCCCCACAAACGATCCAGGAATCAGAGTCCTCCCCGTGCCAGGCTGCCACTTGTCTCAGCTACGGACGTCTGCAGCAGCCTCCGGTCGGTCCCCTTTCTTGTATTGCCGCCCACTGCTGGCATCCAGATGACCTTTGGAAACACGGTGGACGCCACGCCCAGAGCCTGCCCTGGGTCCCTGATTCCCTGAGTCAGAGCTGTGCTCTGGAAGGCCTGCCTGACGGGGTCCTGGTTCCCCTGGCCTCCTCCCTGCAGGCCTGGACCCCCAGGCATTGCCCCCCAGGGCCCTCTCTGCCTGGCCGGCCGCACCTCAGCCCCGTACGCAGGTGACCACTCAGGGCTTTGCTCGGCGATGCCCTCTTGGTGAGGTCTCATCTGTACATAGCACCCCCAAGACGCGCTTCTCTCGTCTATTTCCTTTATGCTGTGGAATTCACTGCTTTGGAGACAGGCTGGGACATGGGCGTTTTGCGGTTTGTACCTGGACCAGCATCTGAAACGATAGATGCAAACTGTGGGTACAGGACGAAACGACCGCGAGCGGCTGGAGCAAATCATCCCTGAGATACAGAAAGGCCACGATCCAGCTGCTGCTCCCGAGGTGCTGGGCGTGAGAGCAGGGTCCCTGGCACAGGGCCACCAAGGGGGAGCAGCTGCTCCCCACGCCCAGGCCTACCCTGCGCCAGCCCCCAGGGAGCTGCCCCGAGCGGCAGCAGGGCCCGGCCGGCTCCCCGGCCCCTCCTCTGGCCTCTGGCCCATTCCCGCGGATTAAAGAGCCCAGGGTCGGTGTCGCCTGGGACACTCGGGACTGATTGTGTGTTTTTGCTGTTCCGCTTCCTCAGCCGGGGCAGACTTCTCCGAGAGAGGGGCCACTGAAGCCTCCCCAGCACCCGAAACAGTGCTCCGCGCACAGCGATCTCAAAGCTGTCGATCCCGTCATCCCCTGGATGAACGAACGCTGTTGAGTCAGATCTTGCTTTTCAGTCGCCCAGAGGCTGAGCTGCAGAGTGGCCTTTGGGAACCACCCAGGCCAACTCTGGAGCTGGTGCAGCCCCGGCAAACACACAGGTCCCCAGCACCCTGGCCGTGCCTTTCTGAGTAGGCCTTGACTGACCATCTCGACTCGGACCCATTTTCCTTTCTCGCTTTCCAAGGACAAGGATTTTCTTCTTTTTTTTTTAATTTATTTTTTAATTGAAGGCTTATTGCTTTACATAATTGTGTTGGTTTCTGCCAAACAGCAGCATGAATCAGCCACAGGTATATACGTGCCCCTCGCGGACAGCGGTTTTCCACATTCTTTTCGTTTGGGGCTGAGATGACACTCCCTTACTCCCAGGAGTCCCCCGCGCTCTCCACGCTCACGATTTCTTGGCTCCAGACTCTGGCAGCTTGACATGGAAACTGGGCTCCTTGTCCTCTCCTCGCTTCTCGTCCACCCCTGTCTCTGCTAGGGGCAGCGGGAGAGTCCTGGGAGGGCAGGAGGTCAGAGAACCCCGCTCCTTAAGGAACACTTGCTTGGTCTGTCCTCTGCACACCCGGCCTGTGCAGGTTACTGTCGGGGTGTTAGGTACAATCTGCCTGCACGCCACTGTTTACAGCCCCATTGGCTGGGTCACTGAACTGTAGCCTCCCTGCCCAGTGATGTGAGAATTTCATGCTCTGCTCAGGGTCAAGGGCAATCAAGCATTCTGCAAAGGAGTATCTTGAAGGCACCTCTTGCTGCTGCTGCTGCTGCTAAGGCGCTTCAGTCGTGTCCGACTCTGTGCGACACCATAGACGGCAGCCCACCGGGCTCCGCCATCCCTAGGATTCTCCAGGCACGAACACTGGAGTAGGTTGCCATTTCCTTCTCCAAGCACCTCTAGCTACTCTTTTAAAAACCCGTAGTCTCGGCTCCTCAGCAAACACAACTGGAGTAGCAGCATCTCTGCAGTACGGTCCTGTATCACTAAATCCTGATGAAGTAAATGTGTTCTTAATCCAGGAGTAAGGCGTGTCTACAGGTCTGTAGTTCTCAGCAGGTTAAGGGGTAAGGATTTCTTCTGAAGCACTGAGTTATTCACATTTTCTCCCATAAATAAAAACAAAGGACACAAGGCTGGGCTAAGGATTTCATGGTTTTTATAGCCCATGTTGACAAGTTTAACATCTGGAAAAAGAAAGGAGAATCTGGCACTGTTTAAAGAGCTTAAGGATACCCTGGTGTTTAGTGGACTGTGCTATTTACTCATTTACTACTTTTGCAATAATTTGTGTAAATCCTAGCTCACTTAAACAATATATTTGTTTATCTGGCTCAGCCAAATTTTGGTTGCTGCTTGTGGGATCTAGCTCCCCGACCAGGGATCAGACCTGGGCCCCTTTTCCCGAGAGCATGGATTTCTCACCACTGGACCAAGAGGGAAGTCCCAAGGACTGTGCTATTTCCTGCTCAGCAGTATCACCAGGAACCAGGGCAGGTGGGGTGTGTGTCTGGGACACACAGGCGGAAAGGGGCCTCATCTGTGACACCTTCCCCATATGTCTCGAGGGCCGTCTCTCATTCCAGTTATACCAACACACTTTTATCACAGTCTTAACACCGATCAGGCAACTTTATGTCTTAAAAAAAGGTGGGTAGAAGATACCGGCTTGGGGAGTGTGCTCAGGGGGAGAGACTGCGCCCTGGAGACTTGAGGGTGGCTCTGGCCCCGGGTCAGCCCCAGCCACCCCGTCCCACTGCACCAGGTCTTTCGGCTTCCTGTTTGCTCATTCCTTTCTGTCTCTCCTGGGTTTAACTTTCTCTAGCTGACAAATCAGAGAAGGCAATGGCACCCCACTCCAGTATTCTTGCCTGGAAAATCCCATGGATGGAGGAGCCTGGTAGGCTGCAGTCCATGGGGTCGCTAAGAGTTGGATACGACTGAAGCAACTTTGCAGCAGCAGCAGCAGACAAATATTTGCTTAATGCTGGAAAACTCTTCAAGTAAACGCGGCTTGTCTTTGCTCCAGAAGTGAAACCTCACTGTGCTCCTAGCAGCTTTTAAAGTCCAGAGCTGTGTGCAAGTGCAGAACAGTTTCAAAACATGCAGTGGTGTGTGTCCGCCTGAGTGTCTATTTTCTAGAAACTCTGATGCTGTGAAAAACATCAGCCTCCCAAGACACGTTTCATATTTTCTTTCAGTAAACTCTGAATTTTGTTCTTGGGATGAGTGCGGTTTGTGATTGCTACAAAGCATAAATTTGCCCAAATATCATACAACTTCCTTTCTGACATAATTCTGTGCCAAAATAAGACTTTTATTCATCTTTTCCTAAAATGTAAGGTTTATCTGGACTTTTTAAAATTAAAAAATTAAAACTGGTAGGAGTGAGGACCAGAACAAGACTTGTGGACCCAAAGGCGGAGGATATTTGAGTTGGCCCCTCACACCCATCCCCCTGCTATTCAAACGTGTGCCAGACACATCTGTCTAAAGAAAATCTACAGTATCGTAGCTTCTCACACGATCAGTTCAGTCGCTCAGTCGTGTCCGACTCTTTGCGACCCCATGAAGCAGCACGCCAGGCCTCCCTGTTCATCACCAACTCCCAGAGTTCATTCAAACTCATGTCCATCGAGTCGGTAATGCCATCCAACCATCTCATCCTCTGTCGTCTCCTTCTCCTCCCACCTTCAATCTTTCCCAGCATCAGGGTCTTTTCCACTGAGTCAGTTCTTCACATCAGGTGGCCATAGTATTGGAGTTTCAGCTTCAGCATCAGTCCTTCCAACGAATATTCAGGACTGATTTCCATTAGGATGGACTGGTTGGATCTCCTTGCATGCAGTTCAAGGGGCTCTCAAGAGTCTTTTCCAACACCACAGTTCAAAGCATCAGTTGTTCGGCACTCAGCTTTCTTTATAGTCCAACTCTCACATCCATACATGACTACTGGAAAAACCATAGCCTTGACTGGACGGACCTTTGTTAGCAAAGTAATGTCTCTGCTTTTTAATGTGCTATTAAGTTGGTCATAACTTTCCTTCCAAGGAGCAAGTGTCTTTTAATTTCATGGCTTCAGTCCATCTGCAGTGATTTTGGAGCCCCCCAAAATAAAGTCAGCCACTGTTTCCACTGTTTCCCCATCTATTTCCCATGAAGTGATGGGACCAGATGCCATGATCTTCGTTTTCTGAATGTTGAGCTTTAAGCCAACTTTTTCACTCTCCTCTTTCACTTTTATCAAGAGGCTCTTTAGTTCTTCACTTTCTGCCATACGAGTGGTGTCATCTGCATATCTGAGGTTATTGATATTTCTCCCAGCAATCTTGATTCCAGCTTGTGCTTCATCCAGCCCAGCATTTCTCATGATGTACTTTGCATATAAATTAAATAAGCAGGGTGACAATATACAGCCTTGACGTACTCCTTTTCTTATTCGGAACCAGTCTGTTGTTCCATGTCCAGTTCTAACTGTTGCTTCCTGACCTGCATACAGATTTCTCAGGAGGCAGGTCAGATGGTCTGGTATTCCCATCTCTTTCAGAATTTTCCAGTTTGTTGTGATCCACACAATCAAAGACTTTGGCATAGTCAATAGAGCAGAAGTAGATGTTTTCCTGGAACTCTCTTGCTTTTCCCATGATCCAGCAGAAAGTGAAACAGGAGAGTGAAAAAGTTGGCTTAAACCTCAACATTCAGGAAACAAAGATCATGGCATCCGGTCCCATCTCTTCATGGCAAATAGATGGGGAAACAATGGAAACAGTGAGAGACTTTATTTTGGGGGGCTCCAAAATCACTGCAGATGGACTGAAGCCATGAAATTAAAAGACATACAAATTAAAGAAATTAAATAAATAAAAGACAATTAAAGTAATTAAAACAAATTAAAATTGCTCCTTGGAAAAAACCTAGACAGCATATTAAAAGCAGAGACATTACTTTGCTAACAAAGGTCCGTCTAGTCAAGGCTACGGTTTTTCCAGTAGTCATGTATGGATGTGAGAGTTGGACTATAAAGAAAGCTGAGTGCCGAACAACTGTGCTTTGAACTGTGGTGTTGGAAAAGACTCTTGAGAGCCCCTTGAACTGCATGCAAGGAGATCCAACCAGTCCATCCTAATGGAAATCAGTCCTGAATATTCGTTGGAAGGACTGATGCTGAAGCTGAAACTCCAATACTATGGCCACCTGATGTGAAGAACTGACTCAGTGGAAAAGACCCTGATACTGGGAAAGACTGAAGGTGGGAGAAGAGGACGACAGAGGATGAGATGGTTGGATGGCATTACCGACTCGATGGACATGAGTTTGAGTGAGCTCTGGGAGTTGGTGATGAACAGGGAGGCCCGAGTGCTGCAGTTCATGGGGTCTGCAGGACTGAGGGACTGAACTTTCACTTTCACTTTCAAGAGGCCCTTTAGTTCTTCTTTGTTTTCTGCCTTAAGAGTGGTGTCATCTGCATATCTGAGGTTATTGATATTTCTTCCAGCAATTTTGATTCCAGCTTGTGCTTCCTCCAGCCCAGCATTTCCGCATGATGTACTCTGCATAGGAGTTAAATAAGCAGGGCTACAATATGCAGCCGTGAAGTACTCCTTTCCCAATTTGGGCTTTCCTGGTGGCTCAGCTGGTGAAGAATCCGCCTGCAATGCAGGAGAGCTGGGTTCGATCCCTGGGTTGGGAAGGTCCCCTGGAGAAGGGAGCGGCTACTCACTCCAGTGTTCTTGC
Organism: Aepyceros melampus; assembly: GCA_006408695.1. NCBI lineage: Eukaryota > Metazoa > Chordata > Mammalia > Artiodactyla > Bovidae > Aepyceros > Aepyceros melampus. The sequence continues at coordinate 9,673 of SJXQ01008649.1, forward strand.
TTGGAGAATTCCATGGACTGTATAGCCCGCGGGGTCACAGAGAGTCGGACACGACTGAGCGACTTTCACTTTCACATGATAAATCACTATTTAAAAAACTCTTCTCTTCAGCATTTGAACTGCTTTAAAATACTGCGTCGGCTCTGGAAGCGGCTTTCGCACCTGCTTGCCGGGTGAGCGCGCCGGCGACTTCACCCGCGTGTCAAGTGCGCGGGGTTGCGCCGCGCGCCCAGGCGGCCGGCTCCCGCCCGCACATCTCCAGCCGCGGTGTCTCAGCCACTGGGAGGCCTCTCGGGGCCAGGCCGCCGGGAGGCGACGGGGCGCGGGGCGCGGGCGCGGGGGCGG
>SJXQ01008649.1:96149-118512 GCA_006408695.1 Aepyceros melampus
AGTGTTGCTGCATTGAAGTGGGACCACAGGGCCCTCTCCTGGCCCCTCTCTGGCCTGGGCACTACGGAGCCTGGACCTGCTCCTCGTGCTGAGGGTGTGAGGCGATGCGGGCAAGCGGGAGCAGGGGCTTCACGATCGGCTGCTACGGTTGAGGTCTTGAGGTGAGGAGGGGGTCCCCGTGCAGGCTGCCTCAGGGACATTTGAAAACAGGGCGAGTGACTGCCTCCAGGCCCAGCCGCCCTCCCCAACCCCACCTCCCATCCGCGTGTTTCACGGCCCGCTCTGCCGTCTCGAAGGCCATGGCGAGTCTAGCCCGAGTATCGCCTGCTGCATACAGGGTCTCCTTGGTCTTGTGATGAGAGGAGAATGCAGGGGCCTGCTCTGCTGCCTCCCCCCGCAGCTGGAGCAACCCTCCTCCCAGAATGTATCTTCCTCCTCGTGTGCTCCCATGGTGGGGACAGGGAGCAGAGCAGCCCGGAGGAGGGGCTGGGCCTTCACTCCTTCCGGGGGAGTCAAGGGGTACAAGGGCAGGCCAGAGCCCCCTGAAGCCCTGTAGGTCTCCCCTGCATCTTGCCAGCAGAGAGGAGTCACCCTCTGTGTGAGGAGTGCTTGAAGGGGTCACCCTGTCCATCATGACCTCCATGCACTGAGCTCGAGAAAGTTTGTGCAGAAGCCAGCCTTCAGGCCGACTCTGAAGGCCCTGCCTGAGACCCCTCCTGGCCGGCGGTCTCCCAAGAGCAGTCAGCGGAGGGGCTGGACCAACTAGCTGCGTCCCGTTGGTCCTCGCCGCTGCAGCCCACTGGGCCCTCCCTTGTCCGGCGGGAGCGTGGCCAGACAGGCCGGGCTCACCGTTCTTGGAAGAGCAACGGTATCAAGAGACCCTTTTCCCAGGGCCCGCCTTGCAATGTAGCCCTGGGCTCTGTTTATGGAATTTCTACATTTTAATTTTTAGAAGCAGCTTAACACAATAACATGGGATTAAAATTAGCATGCTAAGGCTCCCTGAGGATGGAACACTTGCCGTTGGTTTCCGCGGGAAGTTGGGGTGACCCCCCCGAGTGCGTGGACACATACAGCTCTGTGGACACAAAGCATGCACACAGAGGCAGGTACGCGCGCACACACCCACGCCCTCCTGCCCGGGGCAGCTACCGCACCCTGCGGACACGTGTGCACACGCCAGCCCCACTGGGTGGTCGTGCCTGTCTCGCCATTGGCCTGACGGGTCTGTGAGAACGTCTCCCTCCCCTCTGAATTTAGAGCCTCACTCCAAACACCTGCCGCAGCCCCTGGGTCTCCGGACCAGGCCCCTCTGCCCAGAGGCCCCCAAAGCCACCGCCCGTGTCTGGTGTGCAAGGCCGCTCTGTCCTCAGGGACAAGCCAGGAAGTGCTCAGTGTGCAGTTTGGCCCAGCGGGAGCCCTACCCGGCTCCTGCAGCCTGCCCCTGAGTGTCCCGTAAAGCCTCCGTCTGCAGTGCAGACCTGGCAGACCTCTGGGAGGGTCTGTGGGTTTTTTCCCGTCACCTGGGCCCCAATTTAGTATGAACAACAGCTGCTGTGCTCTTCTCAGCTAATGGTTCCTTCTGCCCGGCCTCCCTCCTTGCCGGAGCCCCTGATTTCTGAACACGGCCCTTCCCTCTCAGCTCACCACCCAACCCCGCCGCACGCCACAGTGCCAGGAGGCAGCTGAGCCGCTGCTGCCTGGGGGACACCCCTGGCTGTCTCTCTGCTGAGACCTCCATTTCTGGGGAGCCGTCCACCGGCCCCTGGGATCTACAGCAGGGGGCTGGCTGACGTGACTGAAGCTCACATGCTGTGGGTGTGCAGGCCTCCCCGAGGCACAGCCGTCCCCCAGCCAGGGTGAGCCCCCGCCCGGCCGCTCCACGCAGTGTCTGATGGGCACACGGGCTGTGGGCTGACTGGCGGCCTGCGGTGGCCGGGGCTGGCTGAGCTCTGGCGCAGAGAGCTCGAGGAGGCGGCCTTCCGACGCCTCCCCTCCGCCGGGTTCGGGTCCAAGCTCTGGGCCGTCCTAACCTCCCTTGACGAGTGGGAATGTTCTCTGGTCTCCAGGCCCTCAGCCACCTGCTCCCCGCCCCGTCCAGGGGCCAGCTTTCTTCCTGAATTGCAGTGAGCCTGTGCGTCTTCAGAAGGAGCCCCCAGGGCTTCAGTGATGGAATTTCAGTGCCTTGTTTTTCCGCAGCTGAGGGAGGCACAGAGGACCCTGGACTCGGAGGGCCAGCTTGCTGGGCCGGCGCGGGGAGAGACAGCAAGTTGCCCTTGGACCCGTCTGCAGGCCCCAACGGCCCCAGAGCACGTGACCCCAGGCCCTCTGGAGCCCCCCTCACCCGGCCGCTGTTAGTCACTGGTGAGCCCCAGGCCGCTGCTGCCCATCCAGCTCCAGTCTGGGGAAGCGGCAGCCTCCCCGCCCCCTGCGGGTCTTCTGGGCTGACGGGAGGCTCTGCTCTGCCTGCTCGCGGGCGCCCACTGACCCGCCGCCCCCACGGCCCTGTGGCTCGTCCACTGCTGCCCAGGCTGCCGGGCGCAGGGTGACGGGGCTCCGGCGGGAAAGCTGACTTGGGCCCGGCCGTCCGCGTACACCGGGCGCTGTCCGCAGCCTCACCAGCAGGAACCGGTTCCATGATGTGAGGTGTCATTTGTGAGATGCTGGGTGTGCTGAGGCTTTACTAGAAAGGCCTCTTTAGGTCAGGAATCTGGGGCGTGTGTTCAGGCGATTCCATCAAGGCCGCGTGTGCAGAAATGACAAAGCTGGTGTTTGATGCCGCAGGCTCATCGCAGGACTCGGCGGAATCAGCGGGCGAAGAGCTTAGGCGGATCCAGGGGGGCTCCTTGCATCCTGGGGCCAGAGGGGGCCCGCATGGGATCACAGCCCCCCAGACCCGCAGTGGTGAGCAGGTCAGGCAAGGGGTCATGCCCCCCCCCAGGCTTTCAGCGGGGTCACGGCCCCCCAGACCCACAGCGGTGAGTGGGTCAGGTGAGGGGTCACAACCCCCCAGACCCTCACGGGGTCACAGCCCCCAAGACGTGCAGCAAGATCAAGGCCCCTGCAGTGGGTGACGCCCCCCAGACCTGCAGCAGGGTCACAGCCCCCCAGACGTGCAGCAGTGATGGGACGGAAGCTGATGGAGCTGGGCTTGGGGTGCTCTGTGTGAGAAAAAAAGACTGAGCAAGTGGGGATCAGTATGGCAGAAGGCGGGCCTTGAGGCGAGTGTGCCTGACCGGCCCACACTCCTGTCTACGCTCGTGTCTGCCAGGAGATGTGCCGGGTGGTCCTGAGTCCGTTGCCCAGGCCCCCGGGGAGGGGGCGTCCAGATCCCCCTGGCAGCACCCCCAGGCCGATGTCCACCCTCTGTACGGGGCACACAGCACAGGTGAAGAGGCCGCGGGTCCCCCTGGGGGAGCCTGGACTTCACCCCTTCACCTGCCGGCTCTGCTGGCGCTGCAAGGACGCTGAAGGCCTGGCTCCGGCTTCCCGCCAGTGGCTGCTCTCCCCACTGTGAATCCCTGGGCTCTTCGGAAGGAAAGGGCAGACCTGCAGAAATCCCGAGGGATGGTGGCTGTGGGGCGCGCTGAGCGTGGGCAAGGACTCTGCGCCTCCGTCTCGCTCACAACGCGGGGTGTGATGGCGGCCTGCGGGGGAGAGGAGGACCAGGGGACTAAACAGCAGCAGGTACATTTCAGACTCGGGGGTTTTCGACCAGGCGCATTCTCAGAGAACGCTTGTGTAAAAGGCTTGGTGCTCAGTTGGCCAGAAGCAGGCTCTCTCCTCCCTCGGGATTCCTCGGGCCTGTGAATTCCTTTTCCCCTCCCGTCCTCTCTTTCCTTCCCCGGAGCCAAGAGAAGGGACGGGGACACGGTGCATGGGGGGTGCTCAGAGTTCGCGGTCTGGTGCTGTTTGTCACCCTGCAAGTGGCCTCTACTTTCAGGGACTGGGAAAGAGAGCTCACACTAGGGGCTCCCCATAGCCTCGTTGGTCTTGAGAAGGTGAAGGGTCTGGGGAAGCAAGAAGGAAGTGCAGGGAAGGGCTGTGAACATTGAGGATCAAGGTTTTCCTCGGTGTTGGGGAGAAGTGACGGGATGAGGCCGCCGGAAGCCGGAACACAGCCTGGCGGTGGCCCTTCGGTGAGAGCCGGTGACTGCCGCCCCGAGCCCTGCGCAGATGGGGGCTGCTCCCCAGGGCCTCTGGGGATGGCTGCACCCAGGCTTCCACCCAGCTCAGCTTCTGCCTGCGTGCACGTGGGGGTCGGGTGCCCTGTCCTGGAACAGCAGTGATGGACCGAGGACAGGAGTTGGGGGTCACTATGAGGGGCCCTCGGGGATCACTCTGAGGGGGTCTTTGGGGTCCAAGCACTTCAGGGGGCATTCTGAGGGGATCCTCAGGGGGCACTCTGGGGGGTCCTTGGGGCCTGAGCACTTTGGGGGGCACTCTGAGGGGGTCCTCGGGGTCCAAGCACAGGTCTGACAGTCCTAGTTCTCCAGTCCCACTGTCTGCAAACAGAGGGTCATTCTGGACTTCCTGGTCTCCGATCCCTCCTTCAGCAGAGCAAGCCCCCGCACCCCTGCAGTGTAGCCTCACGTGTGTGTGTGTGTGTGTGTGTGGCTCAGCACCGAGGCCAGGGCCGCCTGCAGTGGCATCTGTGCTGGCATCTGGATGCCAGCAGTGTATGGACTCCTGAAGCCCCTCGGGCTAGGCAGGAGGGCTGCACATCACCAGGCCGGGCTCTCATCCACAGACGGCCCTTTCCAGCCCCAGGGCTGTTTGCTTAAAAGAACAGGACCTTTCTTAAAGTGACAGGCAGACGAGGCTTCGAGTAGGTCATTAGGGGAGGGCTGAACGTGAAAGTCGGGCAGTCATATCTGGCTCTTTGCAACCCTGTGGACCATACAGGCCACAGCATTCTCCAGGCCAGAATACCGGAGCGGGTAGCCTTTCCCTTTTCCGGGGGATCTGCCCAACCCAGGGATTGAACTCAGGTCTCTTGTATTGCAGGCAGATTCTTTACCAGCTGAGCCACCAGAGAAGCCCAAGAATACCAGAGTGGGCAGCTGTTCCCTTCTCTGGGGGCTCTTCCCGACCCAGGGATGGAACCCAGGTCTCCTGCATTGCAGGTGGATTCCTCACCAGCTGAGCCACCAGAGAAGCCCAAGAACACTGGAGTGGGTCGCCTATCCTTTCTGTAGGGGATCTTCCTGACCCAGGAATCAAACTGGGGTCTCCCGCATTGCAGGCACATTCTTTACCAGCTGAGGCACCGGGGAAGCCCCAGGGGAGGGCTGGGCCCACACTCCTGCCAAGGTGGAGGGAGCACAGGGCTTCTGCAGGCATTTGCTGTGAACAGAGGGAGGGGAGTGGCCACTTCTGCCAACTGGGCGGCATCTTGAGCCCTTTCTTGAGCTCCCAGGAATAGAGCGCTCCAAAGATCAGTGGCTCCTGTGTCCTCTCCTTTCCCTTCTTCCTTTTGAAAAAATCACTCTCATTTGTTCCCTCGTCCAGCTGCCATTTATAGGGCATCCGCTGGTCTCCAGGCAGCTTGCTGACTTGCCCTCCATGAGCTTGCAGTCCACTGGGGAGGGGAGCCATTAAAGAGACTCGAAACGGGATGAGGGCACTGCTGTGAAGCGGGTGGCGTGGTGTCGGGGGTGGGAAGAGGTTCTTGTCTGATTCCAGCCCCCTCTGCACATTGGTGCCCACTTGGCCCATGGCTCAGCTCCGGAAGCCAGGAAAGGGGTCCCCAGTGGCCACTAGGCTGCTGGAAACCTGCCTTGTGAGTGGCTTCTGCCTGTCAGTGTCAACAGTCTGCCTGGCTACCTGTGATCACCCACACACCACCTGGCAGGATGCCAGGACTGCTGTGTGCGAAGCCCAGCAGGTCCCACTGTGAACCCACCTTAAGAGCTCCTAGCACTCTTTGAAAGGGACTGGGATAAAGGATGGACGTGTCCTGGCAATGAGAGGGCTTTGGGGAGGACCACTAGAGATGCTGGAATGACCATTCCTAAGGACATTTCTCCTTATTTCCTGGTGAACCGCAAGCATCTTGTGACTTTAGCAGTCTCTCCTGTGATAAACCGGGCTTCAGAAGCCTTCAGCAATAAAAAGTGGATATTTTATTTTTACGCCTGGGCCCACAGAGGAGCACAAAGGAAAGAAAGCTGCCAAGACCACATTGTATAAGCACTGGTCTCCCTGCAGCAGGCCCCAGGAGCCAGAGGTCAGGGGGCCTCCTGAGACAGAAGGCTGAAACACTATTGATCCATGCCAGTGGTGAGCAATGAATCTTTCTGCCTCTATTGAAGATCCCACAATTAAACAGTCAGAGAAATGTATTTCATAAAATATGTATATTGTTTACTTCATACTAAAGCATTTTAATCTCTGTTAGCTCATAGCCAAGATGAGCAAGGCAAATATCAATCTTTCACTGCACATTGAAAAGGCACAGGACAGCAGCCTGTTCCAGGGGGACTGCCGGCTCCATCTGCATTGTCCTCATCTCCACCATCACGGTCTTCTCCACCGTCCCCACCGTCTCCACCGTCTCCACCGTCTCCACCATCACCATCATCTCCATCATCTCCACCATCTCCACCGTCTCCACCATCTCCACCGTCTCCACCGTCTCCACCATCACCACCATCTCCACCGTCTCCATCATCTCCACCGTCTCCACCGTCTCCACCGTCTCCAGCTTGTCCTCATGCGGGAGTTCCCTCCCCTTTCTCCAGCCGCACTGGGAAGGAAGCCAGCTCGTTTCGAGGGTCCTATGGGGATCCTCTCTTCTCTGTGAGGCGAGTGGTCTTTCCCGACCACCCCGACTCAAACAGGCATTTTTCTCCATCCTGTGTGGCATGTGCTGTTGGAACACGCGTTTGACCTCCGCCATATTCTGCCCTTTCTTTCTGGGTCTCTGTCACGGCTGCACTCTCCCCAGGCCCACAGCGGCTCTCCCAGGCCCAGCTCACCAGCACCCCCTGCCCTGGGCTTCTCCTCTGGGTTTTTGTGAATCACAGTCTATGCTCATTCACTGGAATGAACCCCCAGCAAGGCCAGCAGTGTATCTGACTTAGCTCCGCATTTCCGCAGGTGTCCCGCTCACCGATGCTGTGATGAATGCCGAGTCAGCCTGGGAACATCTGAGGACTGTTCACTGCGTCCGAGGTGATAGGTTAGCTGCGTGGAACGCCTTGCCCCTCACTGAGGAGGAAGCGCTGTGACCAAAACAGGTGCTGAAGGAGCAGGAAACGCTGTCAGCGGCGATGTCTGTGTTGACGGCACCAGGACTAGCACTCTGTTCGATGGGCACGGAGCCGTCGGGGAGAGGCAGGGCCTGGTCCACATCTCGTCTGGCCTGGAGGACCCTCCAGAGCTGCCCCTGTGCACGGGGCAGATCGGGCCCGGCCGTGTCGAAGAGTCGGTGCCCTGGCTGGCATCCAGCCGCCTCCATGGACGGGTGTTTTCATGAGCTCCCTGTAGGACCTCAGCTTCTGCCGGGTCTCGTGCCCCGGGGCCTCGGCGGGCAGCCGAGCCTGGGTGTGTTTCCATCTTCCCGCTTGCCCGGGTGCATGTTCAGCCATGCAGACAAGTGTCCAGGAGTCCCTGGTGCTGGAACCATTCTCAGGAGCAGGGAACCCTCTTTCCCACCTGACTCACTGTGAAGACAATCTGGGCTCTGGGCCTGGTCCCCCCAACCCCTGGCGGCTTGTGTGACACTCTGAGCTGTGGGCTTGTCCCACCATGCTCACAGGCCTTCCGTCGGACGTCTTATGGAGAGAAGGAAATCAAAATGAGCCCCAGACTCAGGGCCGTGTGCCTGACTGGTCGTCCTGACGGTCCCGTGACATGTCTTTTCTCCCGAATAAAGCTGTTCTTTTGATCCCAGCATTCTCAGAGAGAAGCGAGACACGGAGACAGCTCATTTTTAAAGTCGTGAAGGTGTCACAGCCAAGGAAACGCTGTCTGGGGGGAGATTCTGCCTGGAGACGGCCCCTAGGGTGCGTCCTGGGCTCTTGGCTGTGGGCCTGGTCATGGGCAAAGGTGCAGGTGGTCCCAGCCCCCGGCCACGGTCCCGCCAGCCTTGACTGAGGGTGGTCCCGGCCCCCGGCCACGGTCCCGCCAGCCTTGACTGAGGGTGGTCCCGGCCCCCGGCCACGGTCCCGCCAGCCTTGACTGAGGGTGGTCCCGGCCCCCGGCCACGGTCCCGCCAGCCTTGACTGAGGGTGGTCCCGGCCCCCGGCCACGGTCCCGCCAGCCTTGACTGAGGGTGGTCCCGGCCCCCGGCCACGGTCCCGCCAGCCTTGACTGAGGGTGGTCCCGGCCCCCGGCCACGGTCCCGCCAGCCTTGACTGAGGGTGGTCCCGGCCCCCGGCCACGGTCCCGCCAGCCTTGACTGAGGGTGGTCCCGGCCCCCGGCCACGGTCCCGCCAGCCTTGACTGAGGGTGGTCCCGGCCCCCGGCCACGGTCCCGCCAGCCTTGACTGAGGGTGGTCCCGGCCCCCGGCCACGGTCCCGCCAGCCTTGACTGAGGGTGGTCCCGGCCCCCGGCCACGGTCCCGCCAGCCTTGACTGAGGGTGGTCCCGGCCCCCGGCCACGGTCCCGCCAGCCTTGACTGAGGGTGGTCCCGGCCCCCGGCCACGGTCCCGCCAGCCTTGACTGAGGGTGGTCCCGGCCCCCGGCCACGGTCCCGCCAGCCTTGACTGAGGGTGGTCCCGGCCCCCGGCCACGGTCCCGCCAGCCTTGACTGAGGGTGGTCCCGGCCCCCGGCCACGGTCCCGCCAGCCTTGACTGAGGGTGGTCCCGGCCCCCGGCCACGGTCCCGCCAGCCTTGACTGAGGGTGGTCCCGGCCCCCGGCCACGGTCCCGCCAGCCTTGACTGAGGGTGGTCCCGGCCCCCGGCCACGGTCCCGCCAGCCTTGACTGAGGGTGGTCCCGGCCCCCGGCCACGGTCCCGCCAGCCTTGACTGAGGGTGGTCCCGGCCCCCGGCCACGGTCCCGCCAGCCTTGACTGAGGGTGGTCCCGGCCCCCGGCCACGGTCCCGCCAGCCTTGACTGAGGGTGGTCCCGGCCCCCGGCCACGGTCCCGCCAGCCTTGACTGAGGGTGGTCCCGGCCCCCGGCCACGGTCCCGCCAGCCTTGACTGAGGGTGGTCCCGGCCCCCGGCCACGGTCCCGCCAGCCTTGACTGAGGGTGGTCCCGGCCCCCGGCCACGGTCCCGCCAGCCTTGACTCTGGCAGAGAGCCTTGCTGGGGGACAGCTGTTCAAGGCCCTGCAGCAGGGCTCGGGTGGAAGGGGTGGCGCGCCCAGCAGCAGGACAGAGAGGAGGCCCTAACCCGTGCAGGAGGCGAGCTGCGTGGGGCAGGGCGGGGCGGGCTCCACGGTGCACACGGCTTCTCCCAAACTGCCGCCTGGAGGGACGTGGTCTGACCACGTCCATGTGTGTCAGCAGGGAGTCCAGGACTCCCGGTGGAGCTGGGCCTGCTCCTTCTCAGGCTGAGCTGACTCTGAGTGGGGTTTAGGGAGGTGCTGTGCCCCCGACCCAGGAGGGACCCGGATGGGCAGGCTGTCTTGGGGAGACTGAGCTCCACGGCCGCTCCCTCAGTTCCAAGGCTGTGCAAAATCTCCGGCCCCTTGGGCCTGCTCCGGCTTCATTCCTGCCCCTCTACTGGGTTCCGGGCCACGCAAGGCTGCCCGCTTCCTGGAAAGCCCACGTGAGCTCCCAGCATCTGCTTCCCCGGAATCCCTTCAGTGTGGTGGAGCCCCCGCAGCCCCTCTCCAGTGAGGCCGTCCTGCTGGGAGGCACGCAGTGACCTCTGGGCCCTGCTGCCCCACTGGGAGACCTTGGGCCACGTTCCGGGGAAGTGTGGGACCACGGGGACCTTCTACCTGGCCGTTCTGAGCCACCTCTTGATCCCAGCAAGCATGGAAAACCAAAGCCTGCCCTCGCTTTTGGTGGCGAGGCCCGTGCCTGTGCTGTGAGCCCGGGGCAGAGGGTCAGGGGTCGGCTAGGGGTGGATTTCCCTGAGCCATGGGCTGGGAGGTCCAGACCCTGAAGCCCCAGGAGTCCAAAGTCTTGGCCTGAGCCAGCCCTCTGAGGGGTTCCAGCAGCCCCTCAGGTGGATCGAGTCTCTGTCTGCACTTTCTCCGAGGCTTGTGTAGCTGTTTGCACACACTGGTGAGCTGGCGTGCCTCCGTGAGCCATCTGACTCCAGGGCTGACCCTGGAGGGCCAGCTACTGGGGGGTTGTGGTGGATGGGCGGACAGGAAGATGGGAGGGCTGGATGTGTTCCCATCTCTCTGCTTGATCTGAGAAAGTTACCATTTCCTGGGTGATCCTGACACCGGCAGCCTTCCTGCCAAGTCCTCATAAACCTGCCCGAGCCTCATGATCCGGGGCAGTGGGCCCTTGGGGAGACCTTCACACCGCTGAGCCAGGGCAGAGGGGCCCCCTGTGTGTGGCCCTCCTCTGCCACCAGCACCCCCAGCTTCGTGGCTTGCTGTGGGGACCCCTCCTGCTCCCCCAGTGGTGAGTGGAGGGGTGCTGACACTTGATGGGTCTAAGGAAAGGGTGGGAAAGAAACAGAGGTGGAGAGCCCTTCACAGGCAGACCCCCGCTGGCCTCAAGGTCAGAACCCAGGGCCTGTAGGCCGGGAGGGAGTTGCCCACCCAGGACAGGGCCAGCCCCGCGCCTGTCCCCAGGCAGGTCTTCCTCCCCCAGCACAGGGACTCAGGGAGAGCTGGACCCACCTCCCGAGGGTCGCTCCGCCTTAGCCATCCAACGGTGGCCTCTGCGGGGTCTGTGGTGGACCTGCAGCGCTCTGGGGTGCGGTGCCGTCCTCGGGGGCTCGGGGAGGGTGGAGCTCGAAGCTTGCAGACTCCCTGTGTCTCTCTTCCCTGTCTGTCTTGGGGGGCTGCTTGGTGATGTCTCTGCTCCCCACATTCCTGCTGGGGACCCATCCCCTGCAGTTTCAGGCTCTGAGGGTCCCCGGGAGCCACGGGGCCCCGCCCACCAAGGAGAGGTGTTGCGTTCCTCTCTCCTGAGGCACCAGCTGCCTGCTCAGCGCTTGGTGCCCAATACCGAGCGCATCACCTCCCAACTCTCCTGTGGCCCCGTGCGCTCTGCTCCCCTGGTCACTCCCCCAGAGTCACCTGCAACCCCAGGCCGCCCCCTGCCCACCCAGCCTCATGTCCTTCCCACGGGCCATCTGGCTCCAGCCCTCTGGCCACATCTCCGCTGGGCAGTAGTCCCGCCCTGGGCTCCCCGCTGACCACAGGCAGATTGATTGTCTGAGGCTCTGCTTTGATGATATCGCTTTTATAGACACATAAAAAGAAGCAGTTAGGCAGTCAGTCTTGTTAAATCTTAAGCGTCTTTACAGAATTTTTAGTGTAGCCCATCAAAATTGTCACTGGTCCTGAAGGTCCCACGTTTACAGCGTCCATAGGAGCACCGCCCAGGGACAGAGGGGCTCGAGGCGGGGCCAGCTCTGTGGGCCACGTCCTCTCCCAGGGCTGAACCACAGGCCGCGGGCCGGGCCCGCCTCAGGCCACTTCTGGGTCCACACACAGCCTGGCCCATTCACTCAGGAGGGACAAGCAGTTATTCCTCCTGGACGTCACCCTCCGCAAAAGGCCTCACTTGCCAGGTTAGAGATACAGGCCGAGGGGGGCTGGTCTCCTGGCAGCTGCTGGGGTGGGGGCCGGCGGCCCCTAGGAGGTGCTGGGGTGGGCAGGTGCACAGGCTTCAGCCGCAGGTGTTAACCAGTCGGTGAGGAAGCAGATGCAGCCCTCAGCGATGGGCTGACCGGAGACCCAGCCACAACCGCATCTGACTTGCTGGGCTGGGCTATGAGGGCTTGTTTTCTGTTAAAGCCCTGTTGATTCTGGGCTTTATCACACACAGTGATAATGGAAGAGCCAGCCCTTCTGGAGGAATGCAGGCCCTGGGAAATAAAAACAATTTGGTGGGTTCTGGAGTCGGCCTCCCTAAGTTTAGAGCCCAGGTCTGACCCTTACTTGCTGTGTGACCTCGACCAAGACACTTACCCTCTCCGGGCCTCAGTTTCTTCATTGTAAAGTGGCTGTAAGTCAGCATTGTTGATCTGAAGGAGTGACTCAGGGCCTGAGAAACGTCTTGGCACCATGAGCAGGGCGTGAGGAGGGGTGCAGGGGTGGGGCTGTGGGCAGGGGTGCTGCAGGGCGTGGTCTGGGCGTGGGTTCTGACCACCCTTCCTCTGGTGGGCCCAGCCCACCCGCTGTGGCTCTCGAGGATGAGATCCTTGCGGATGGCCAGGGACTTCGGGTGGGCTGACCCGGCTCTGGACAGGTGGTGGCTGCTCTCTGATATGCTGGGGGGAGAGGCCCCGGGTCCCCGCGTGCCTGCAAGAGCCTTGAAGAACAGGGGAGCTGTTTCCAGACGCAACTGTCCGGGCTGCGATCCATCCGGGGGCCCATGGTGTCACTGACTCACGAGAGCCCCCCATGTTCCCGGGAGCCCCGTGCAGACGAGCGCTCCCGCCTTCAGTGACCCCGAGGGCACGGGTCAGGGGGCCACTCTGCTCTCGCAGCAAAGCTCGCCAGCAGCCCCCCTGGCCTGGCTGGACCACGTCCCTGACTCACCCGGGACTTTGGCCGCCACCACGGCTGCCTTTTCAACTGGCCCCAGAGACCCTGAGCAAACAGAAGGCCTCCGCCCCTCCCTCCAGCCCAGGTAAGGCACGTGGTACAGCCGCGCTGCGATCCCTGCAGAGCGAGGCGCCACCCTCGGGCCCGAAGGCCGTCTCCCCGCTCCAGAGAGAGCTGGAGCCCCTTCTCTCCCGGGCTGGTGACCGGGGCCTGGCGGGGCCCAGCCTGTCTGGGCTGAAGGCGGATCGGGATGCATATGATGGTGGCTGAGGAGCCTCTGTTTATCGTCTTTGGGGACGTTCGTCATGATCGTGGCCTCCTTCTGAGACCGCCTGATTGATTCGCGAGGCTGAGGCGAGGCGGTTCCATGTGAGTCTCTGGGGTGCATCGTCTCCTGCCTTGCAGAGCAGGTGGGCAGTGGAGCCTCCCACGGGCAGGCCTCGCAGGTTGCTTGTCTAGAGGACTGGGAGGGGCTGGGGTGGGCAGGGAACCGTGGAGACCCAGCTGGCCAGCAGCCTGAGATGCCGGGCCGCCCACACCCGCTATTTGGAGCAGAGGAGGACCGAGCTCCTGAGTGCTGGGCCCTGTGCAGATGGGAGGGACCAGGTCCCGTGGGCCCCGCGCGGTGGGATCCTCAGACGCCCCTGGACTCTCCTCGCTTGTGTCCAGTGGGGCCCCCGACTGGACGTGGAGAGGCATTCGAGAAGGCGGGGCAGCGGCCACGCCCGGCCGTGAGCTGCAGATGGGACACAGGGAAGCGGAGTGGAAGGCAGCAGGTCTAAGAGAACCTGGGCTGCAGCTCAGCCCCAAGTTGCCCGGGGCTCAGCCGCAGTGCTGAGCGCGGCCTGCGTGGAGGGCAGCAGTCCGCAGCCTCAGCGCTCAGCCCGCCGGGCACCCGGGTGGAGGCCAGCCGCCTCCTTGGCTGGCCGCAGGGCCCCGGGGACAAGCAGGGGGACCCATGGACCCACGTACTCCAAGGGCATCTCCCCCTCCCCCCCACTTTATGGCAGCTGCCCCCGCTGGGGTCAGAAGGTCAGGTCCTTCCCACCTCCTCCCCCATCAGGGCAGCCCCTTGAGAGGCAGGCTTCCAGCCTCCAGCTGGCACTATCCCCCACTCGGCCTTTGGGGCCGGGCCCTCGATGTGACGAAGGCGTCCGAAGTGCTGGGCGGAAGGACGCGCTGCGAGTGAGCAGGCCGATGTCCAGGCCCACGGGCGCTGCTCCACGATTGTCCGGCAGCTGTCACTCGACACACCACCCCCAGCACCCACCGCGTGGGTTCTGAGGGACTCTCAGCGAGGCCTGGTTGATGGGCCTGGTGATGGGTCGTCCTAGTCACACGTGCGTTCCCTCTGCCCTCCCACAGCCAGGTGGGAGGCGCTGGTGACGCTGAGTGCCGCGGTGTGGCCTGAGGACACCCCGCCTACCACCTGGGGCAGGGGCTCGGCCTCCCGGGTCGCACGCGCAGCAGACCGGGGTGGCTGGGCCCTGTCATGAGCCGGGAGGGTGCCTGCCTGCCGAAGCCCGGGCCAGATGCACGGGAACAGGGTGACTCGGGGAGACACAGGTCTACTGTGGGGCTGCCTAACCAAGGGCCCCAGGGGGAGGTGTGGAGCTTGTGGTGCAAGCCGCTGAGCGCAGTCAGCCCGCGGGTGCAGAAACGGTCCCTCCACACTGACCTCTAATGTGCCCCCGTTTCATGGGGCCACGCCACTCAGGTCTGTCCACCATGTGTTAGAAGGTTGCGTTCGTCTGCGCTCTCCAGGGAAGCAGAACCAAGAGGGAGAGATTTCTTTTAAGGGACAGGCTCACGGGATTGCGGGGCCTGTGAGTCCCAAGTCCACAGGGAAGGCTGGAACCCGGGGAAGAGCACAACCCTGCCTCTGTGAAGGCCTCGGCTCACTGGGCCAGCCCCTCCCGCTTCATGGACGATAACCTCCGGCTTCTCTGTGGTCCACTGATGGTAAACGTTGATCACATCTACCCAACAGCCCCCCGCGTCTGGATTAGCATCCGACTGACCGATGGACACCACAGTTGACACAAAGATTAATCATCACAAAGAAAACATTGGGGAACCAACCCAAACTCAATCAGAGAAGGGAAAACACCTTTGCGAGACTGTGTCCTGTGGAAATTCCCTAAAGGAACCACAGATCCTGTTCACCCACCCAATGCATATTTCACTGACTCTAACACACTAAAGATTGTATCGTATTTTTATTTTATGTACTGTGTATTAAAAAAAAAGTCTGTTAATATGCATTCTTATGCCGTAATTTTTATTTGTTCAAAGAGCTGCTTAGGCTGGTGGCTCAAATGGTAAAGAATCTACCTGCAATGCTGGAGACTCAGGTTCCACCCCGGGGTCAGTAAGATCCTCTGGAGAAGGGAATGGCAGCCCACTCCCATATTCTTGCCTTGGGTTGCAAAGAATTGCACGCAACTGAGTGGCTTTGAGAGAGAGGTTTATTTTGGCAATTTGAAAAGAAATTAATGTATGTATTGTAATTGAGGATAATTACTTTACAATATCATGATGGTTTCGACATGCATCGTTGCGAATCTGCCATAGGCAGACATGCATCCCCTCCAGCCTGAACTCCCGCCTCCCTCCCCGTCCCACCCTCCAGGTTGTCTCAGAGTGCCAGCTTTGGGTGCAATGATTTTTTATCACATTGCTCTCTCATATTTGCAAAAAGAAACCTGTCAATTTGGTACGTTGGCTGAATGTTCTCAGAACTCCCCGTTGGAACCCTCCTCTCCCGGTTCAGGGCCAGGGCGTTCAGGGTTTCTGCAGGGTCCCGTCTGCACCGTCACAAGCTCGGCCAATGGAGCACTCTCAGAGGAAACTATCAGGGCCAGAGGCCTGGGGCCCCGGGCGGGTCTGCAGTCACGCAGAGCTGACCCACCTCGGCTTCTGCTTTGGAAGATCTCCGCCCGCGCCTGGTCCTCCGCCCCCATGCACGTTGACTCCCATCGGTCAGGGAGCCTGCCTGCACCGTCCCCTGGGCGTCTGGCTAGGCCCGGCTACACGCGGGTCTGGAGGCTGGAGCCCTGGGCATCTGGGTCTGCGTGGCAAGGAGCCGGGGTGGTGACGCCCAGCGGAAGGCCCGGCGGGGTGGGCTGCGGCACCGTCCTCAGCCGAGTGTAACCCGGGGGCGGGGTCCCTGCCCATACTGCTGTTTCCCACAGAGTCCCATCATCGCCCCTGCCCCCCAGGAGGGCCTGCTTTCCCTACCAGAACAAACCCTGTGGAAATGCGTGAGCAGATTTCGGAGATCGCCTCTCTGCTTTTCCTTCTCTGGAGATGGGAGGCCTCTGATGAGGAGGTCAGCCCCTCCCCTTACGAGGGAGTTCTTGATGTCAGTAGGTTAGAAAGAGAAACAACGCCTCAACCAACACAAAATCATTAATGCTTTACTCCTTCAATAAACACGGCAACATCCTTATCGATCTTAAATGTGCTTCTGGACAAATACATCTTCCGAAAAGTGGCCTTGCACGTTTGCTCAGATGGTATCATCAGATACGAGTTTATCCTCCGCTCACCTGCTGCGTCTCACAAGGTTGCCTTCTCCAAACTGCGCCAACCACAAGGAACTCTCCAAGGAGTGTTGGCTCGACCTCTTAAAGGAGCCGAGCTGTCACCATCGTCTGTGTGTGTGTGTGCGCGAGCGTGCCCTGCTCGCTTCTGCAATGCAGTTCTTACTGATGACAAAATCTTACAAGTGTGCTGTTCCCTGGCTGAGTGCGGAGGAACTGATGCTTTTGAATTGTGGTGTTGGAGAAGACTCTTGAGAGTCCCTTGGACTGCAAGGAGATCCAAGCAGTCCATCCTAAAGGAAATCAGTCCTGAATATTCATTGGAAGGACTGATGCTGAAGCTGAAACTCCAATACTTTGGCCACCTGATGCAAAGAGCTGACTCATTGGAAAAGACCCTGATGCTGGGAAAGACTGAGGGCAGGAGGAGAGGGCGGCGACAGAGGATGAGATGGTTGGATGTCATCAGTGACTCGACGGACATGAGTTTGAGCAAGCTCTGGGGGTTGGTGATGGCCAGGGAGGCCTGGCGTGCCTGGCTTTGCGTCCGTGGGGTCGCAAAGATTTGGACACGACTGAGCGACTGAACCACAACTTCCTCCTCCAGAGAAGAATGAGATTCCTGGGGCTGGAGAGCTACGTTTTCCCCACAAAAGAGAAGACGATGAAAACTCACTTCTGCTGTGAGGCAGTGAAGGAGAAAACACTCATCAGCGCCAGGACACAGCTCTGCCTTTTCTCTCACATCTGGAACCAGGGGCCGTCTCTGCAGCCGGCTCGCTCACCCAGCGTGAGTTTTCTATTAGGAATAAACCTGATGAGTTGAGCCAGTTTCCGGGGCTCATCAAGCCCCTTTTTTCACTGCCAAGGTTAAAAGCCTCCTGGAGACACTGGCTCCTGGAGGGCTTGGGACTGACCCCCAGCCCACCTGTCCTGCCCTGGGGTCCCAGGGGGTGCCCCACTCCCCTGCCCCCTCCTACCTGCCCCTCATATTAGTCGACCTGCAGCCTGCGCTCTGTCTCCCAGGAACGCCCATTTGACCGCGATGTGGGCCTCCAGCGCTGCGCAGAGTGAGCAGCCTGGGGCAGGAAGTGAAAGCCTGCGGTGAGTGGAGGCTGGTAGGACATTTGGTCTGCAAAACATGTCTTTTCAAGATGAAGATTTTAAGACGGAAGAACCTGAAGTCTGTCGTGCGTCTCTCCCCGTGGTTCCTCACCCCCAAGGCTGGCAGCCAGCAGACCGCACCCCCTACCCCCCACTTTTCATCAGAAGAGTTTGGCTCACCCTGGGGCAGCGCCGGAGCTGGGCTGGGGCCGTGGCCTCAGGGCCCCTCACGCGCACTCCACCCTCGGCAGGAGGGCTCGCCCTGCCCCTAGCTCCTTCTGCTGCAGCAGCAAGCCTGCCTGGTTCTTGACCCGTCCTCTGCTGTGGCCTGAGTCTCTAGCCGACACCAAGAGCTAAGAGCAAAAGTGACAGAGTGATGCGTGGGGGCCGTGGCGGGCCCGGCAGCTGTGCAGGGATGTGGCTCTGGCCGCCACCAGCGCCGCAGGACGATGACGACGCGGGGCGTCTCAGACATGCAGGGACCCTTGCTCTTACCTCAGGAACTGGCGTCTGACAAGTGTCGGGCTGTGCCTTTTAAACAGCTGGTCCCATATAAAGTCTCAGGAAAGCTCCGCTTGTACATCGTTTTTGTCCCCATCTTACAGATGCTGAGGAGACCGAGGGAACAAGCGATGTGCTTGCAGCAGTTAGGAATCACAGGGGTAACCCACAGCTCAGATGACTTGCAGCTGTGCCCTCCGGAGCAGAGCCCGGGGCCTGCACGGGGCGGGCCCTGCTCTCACTCGCTCTGTGACTCACGCTGGGGAGGGTGCCCTGGCTCACACTGCCCTCCACCCCAGGGGCAAGGGGAAGAGGACCCACGTCTCCACACAAGCTTCACACGAAACCTGCTGGCCTCCGGGGCCGTGACCGCCGCCCGGGGCTGCCGTGGAGTCCTCTGTAGGCCGTCACCCGAGCCAGGCAGGGCCTGCCGCTGAGCACACGGACGCCCACGACGCCGGTGCCGTGACTGCTGCGTCACCCTACAGGTCCCACCCGGTCACCGCCGCCCGGCCCTCAGCGCTGTGTGACCAGCACCACCCGGCCCTTCCCGAGGGCCTGGAGAACCACAGAGGGAAAGCCTGCTCGTCTCTCCAGCTGCCTCAGACTCCACTGCACAGACAAGGAGACGAAACCTCAGGAAAAACACTCCCCTCACCATCCGGGAGAGGGGAGGAGGAGCCGAGGGCCACTCCGCCGTCAGGCCCACGCTGCTGGGCAGGGATGGAGGAGGCCTCCAGGAGACTCCCAGGCCCGGGCCTGCTTCTCTAGCTGCAGCCTGGGAGGGTCCCAGCCTTGTGGGTCTGGCCCTGGAGAGGCGGTCCCGCTGGGGCCAGGAGCTGGGCTTCCCGGCCTCAGGCAGGTGGAGGCTGGACTCTGCAGTCGGTTCCCTCCACCCTGAACGGCGTCTGGAGTCTTTGCTCCTGAGCGATTCGGTGAGAAAATCACTGCAACAACACACTTCACGTCTGGGCGTAGCTTTTAAGTCGTAACATTTGTGTCTTACTTACTGGCCCTTGAAGCTTGACCTGTTGCCTTAGCTCATAAATTAGCGGGGTGTGTGTGTGTGTGTGTGTGTGTGAAGTCGCTCAGTCATGTCCGACTCTTCATGACCCCATGGACTGTAGCCTACCAGGCTCCTGCGTCCATGGGATTTTCCAGGCAAGAGTGCTGGAGTGGGTTGCCGTTTCCTTCTCCAGGGGATCTTCCCGACCCAGGGATTGAACCTGGGTCTCCCGCATTGTAGGCAGATGCTTTACTGCCTGAGGAAAGCTTGTAAATTGGTGAGCTTGGTGATGACCCCGTATCTGACCTCAGCGAGGCCCAGACTGCGTCGTTGCCGGGACTCATCCCCACAGGAATGATGAAGGCTGGGCCATGCTGTCTCTTCTGCCAGGGCTGCTGCACAGCCCCATCTGCAGTCTCATTGTTGGGGGCCCTGCTCCTGGGGCTCAGCTCTGGGAAATGCCCGTCTAGCTTCCGTGTCGGAGACAGCGCACCACCCCCCCATCAGCAGGCACCGCTGGCTCTGCCGCGGCCCAGCACTCCTGCAGGACTGTGGAGACAGTGTGGGGAGAGGGGCCTTGTCTTCATCCCCACCCGTCCCCGGCTTCGTGCCCGCTGCCCCGCCAGGCCCTCAGCTGCGGCCTGTCCCCAGGTGGGGGTCTGTGCCTCCAGCCCACGTCTGACCGCAGGGCTCGCTACAGTCAGCCGCTGGCTCTTGCCAGGGCCTGGACGCAGCCGGGTGAAGCCTGTGAGGGTCTGAGGACCGTGCAGACACCCCTTCCGAGGTTAAGAAGTGGGGTCAGCCACCACCCCCCACGGCCCTGCGGCACAGGCATCGCCCCCCTCCCCTGTCACCGGCGGCAGGTGCTCTCCTGCGAAAGAGGCAGCAAGTTCTCCCGCCTTGAGGGGCTGCTCGAGAACTAAGTGACGTCTGGTGGGAGGGTCTCGGGGACACAGGATGTTGCCGTTACTGTTTTCTCCTCTGGGAAACTGACTTGGGTCTAAAGGGAGCTTTCAAGGTCAGACCTGAAGGAGCAACGCCATCAGGAAATTGCAGGCTGACTGGTCACAGGTCACAAGTCACAAGGTCAAAGGTCACAGGACAAGGTTACACGTCACAGAGGACAGCCTGGCCTCTTCCCTGTCACCCCCCCAGCTCCTCCTCCCCGTATCCCTCCCTCACCCAGACGCTGTCCTTCCCGCACTGATGCTGAAGCGGCCTGGTGAGCCAGGACTTCAGGAGGGGCCATGCCCGTGCTGCAGGGACCGGGAGGTCTTCTCACAGAAGCCGGAGTGAAGCGCCCGAGAAGTCCCAGGGTCTTACAGGGCTGGCAGCAGGGCTGAGCTCTGGACGCCAGATGGGCAGAAGGGACCGGAGTTGGGCACTGGGGTTGGCAGGGTCTTCCCTCTGAGGACATGGAAGGCCATGGGCCTGGGCATGGGACAGGAGGACCCAGGAGTCGTGTGGCTGTGGGGGAGCCCCCCGCAGCCTCTGCTCCCCGGGAAATTCCCCACGTCTGGCCCGGAGGTCCCCACAGTACCCTGGCTTCAGGGCCCGAGGCTGGGACATGGGCTGCAAGCCAGGACTCCAGCATCCCCCGGCAGCCTCTTCTGGAGCAGCCTGGCATCTCAGACCTCTGCTGCTGAAGTAACTAAGCTAAAACCAGCTCTGAACCAGGCTGTCTCCGCACAGCAGCCTTCACGACTGCCCCACTGCCCAGAGACAGAGGCTGTGTCCTCAGAGGGGCCTCTGGGTCACGAGCCGGCTCCGAGCCTCCCAGGAGGGACGTCTTGGACCAGGGCCTCTCACCCGCTCTAGTCGGCGCCCAGGACCCTGCAGGCGTGGCCTAGCTGCTGGTGTCCAGAGAAAGAAAGGGCCGCAGCAGCAGCAGGCTGGCCCCCAGGCCACACGTGGGGGATGGCGGGCCGGCCTTCCTGGTGGAAGGGGCTGAGGGCGAGGGTGGAGAGCGGTCCCCACTGTCTAGGGCAGGTCTGAGCACACAGAGCTGAGGCGCTTTCTGCGTAAGAGACCTTCTTCCCTGGATCCTGAGGTCCCCCAGCCTCAGGGTCGGGGTGACAGCCAGTCTCTAGGTCGGTTCACTGGAGGAGCAGGCGGGGGCCCAGAACTGTCCCACAACACCTCCCAGGCACGCCGTCAGTGCCGGGATCAGAAGGAGCTGGGGCGGGCCGTCCAGCAGGATAGCTGCCCGTGGCGGGACACTGGAGTCACAGCTGGCCCGAGGCTGCCCACAGCAGAACCTGGCTCTGCTCGCTGAGGCTGAAGACACTATGCTTCTCAGGTGGCCTGGCTGGGAGGTGAGGAGGGGGTGGGCATCCGGGGATGGGGGGACACAGAGAGGGTCCTGGAGCCACGCCCTGCCACGTCCTCAGCTCTGACCCACCTCTGAGTGGTCTTAGGGGCTGCATGCTCGGCTCTGACCCACAGCATGCTGGTCTCGGGGGGACACGTCCACTGGGCTCTGATCCACCCTGAGTGGTCTCGAGGGGGCACGTCCTCAGCTCTGACCCACTGCTGGCTGGTCTCGGGTTCTCAGACCGGGCTGGGCCTCAGCTTTCCCGCTGCGCGCCGTGGGCTCTGCACTAGCTGGTTTCTTGGGGTTTCCCTGCTCCTGACACCCTGAGTCCTAGAAGCCTTCAGGGAGGAGAGATCTCCAGGATTCATCGTTTTTGGTCTTTGTTCTTCTCTGGTGGGGAGGCCAGAGGTGGTAAGTGATGAAGCTGAAAGGCTGCAGGAGGAGTCTGGTAAACTGGCCTCTGGGAGCCCAGAGACTGGGGAGACGTGCCTTTGAGGCTACTGTGGACCTGTCCTCTCAGGGAGGAGTGCAAGGGACCTGCACGTCTAAGGGACTGTGTGTGTGCCTGCTCAGTTGTGTTTGACTCTGTGCAACCCCATGGGCTGTAGCCCACCA
The DNA here is from genome assembly GCA_006408695.1 of Aepyceros melampus. Classification (NCBI taxonomy): domain Eukaryota; kingdom Metazoa; phylum Chordata; class Mammalia; order Artiodactyla; family Bovidae; genus Aepyceros; species Aepyceros melampus. The sequence continues at coordinate 117,872 of SJXQ01008649.1, forward strand.
GGCTTCTCTGTCCACAGGATCTCCAGGTCAGAACACTGGAGGGGGGAGACATGCCCTCCTCCAGGGGATCTTCTGACCCAGGGGTCGAGCCTGCACCTCGTGTGGCTCCAGCATTGCAGGCCCCGCTGAGCCACTGGGGAAGGCCCTAAGGGACGCGCCTGGTGACAGACGGGCAGGAGGGGCGGGAACTGTCCAGCAGAGGAAGCTCCTGAAAACCAGGCGAGGCGTCGTTCCAGGGAACCTGGTCCTCACAGAACCCTGACAGTCCCCGAGGAGGTCACAGCTGGGAGGGAGGTTGTGGCTGGCACTGTGACCTCCGCTGCTCCTAGTGCTGGGGTTCAGAGGTTGGAGGGGGAGCGGGGCTGTGAGCGCTCCCCCAGAGGGGCACAGACTGAAGTGGCTTGGCTCTCATGAGGACGGGTTGGTGCTACCTTGGTGGAGTTTCAGCCAAAAGGGTGGTGCTGCAGAAGGGGAGTCTGCAAGCTTTGTGAGGTGGGGGAGGGAGCACTGAGGAGGGATGTGAGAGGAGGGAAAGAGAAAGAACACCCGAAGAGGAGCAGGGCTGGGGGGAGGAGGGAGAGGAGGCAGATGCCGGAAGAGAGCGATGCCACCCACATGCTCACAGGCTCTGCTCCCAGCCT
>SJXQ01008649.1:121924-133183 GCA_006408695.1 Aepyceros melampus
TCCTGTCATGGTCTGAGCCTCCTTCCCTCCCCCTGTGTGTCTGGAGCGCAGAGTCCTGAGTGGAGGTGCCCAGGTGGACTCCCTGAGAGCTGAAGGGAGCTGATGGCGGAGCGTCAGAGCGAGTGTTTCCAACGGCAGATTCTGGCCCCGTTTCAGATGCCAGGGGCTGACAGGACGGGGCTGAGGGGAGACACCCTCGCCTGAGAGGGGAGCCACCCTTGCCCGAGAGGGGAGCCCAGGAGCAAGCAAGTCCAGAGTGGTGAAAGAAGGGACCGGGAGCCGCCACGGCATCTGGCTGACCACAGGGAGGGGTGGGAGCCGCCACTGTCCGACCAGAGGGAATGAGGCGCATTCTGAGGAGGCGATAGCGCTGCTGGGCAGGGCCCCGCCTGCAGCCAGCACATTAGGGGAGGTGCAAGACCCCAGATGGGCTGGGAAGGAGGGCCGGCTCCTGCAAATAGAAAATTGATTAGCTCACTCCAAAGGGAAGGAGGAGAAGAGGGAGGCAGAGGACGAGATGGTCAGATGACACCACTGAGTCAGTGGACATGAGTTTGAGCAAGCTCCGGGAGCTGGTGATGGATGGGGAGGCCTGGCGTGCTGCAGGCTGTGGGGTCGCAAAGAGTGGAACACGACTGACTGAAGAACACCCCGAAGGGCAGGAGCTGAAAGTTGGTTTGGTTTGTATCTAAATGTTCTTAAGTGTTTGTGCTCTTTTAAATAATTCTTTAAATTATAAATCTGGCATTAATGTGGTTTTCTGGTAATTGTCTTTAGTTAACTGCCTGGATTCAGTTTTGGAGTAAATAACATAAATTCAAAAAAGATCCTGAAACCCTTTGCTTACTAAATCTGTTTCTATAAGCTGAGTGTGTTCTCTAGACGAGCTTGCTAGGGCCCTGGTCATCGCAGCTGGTGGGGCCTGGCGCTCACGTTGCGGCATTTGCGTTCAGACATGAGCATTATTTCTTGAGCCAACAATCTTATGAGGTAGGTGTTACTTTCATGTTCATTTTGCTGGTAAGAGCTTGATGCTCAGAGTGGTTCAGCAACTTGCCTGAGGCCACACAGCCTGGGGGCACAGACCTCTTCCACACTGACCCCGACCCCACCCAGTAAGGCGCTGGTGGACGTGCAGCTCGGTCCCCTGGATTCAGCCAGCCGGACTGGACCCTGCTCACACAGCAGGTGACTCTACCCCGGTCCTCTTCCTCCAGCCAGAGGGTAACCGCAGGGCAACAGCATCTTTGATTGCAAAGGGGGACAATTTATCTCTCGATTCACCACGCTGTCTATCAGCAGACAGTCGGGCTCTTAGGAATCAGTTCCACACTGACTGCCTCCCCCCCAGGGTGCAGACAGCAGGGCCCTCCCCCCAGGGTGCAGACAGCAGGCCCTCCCCCCAGGGTGCAGACAGCAGGCCCTCCCCCCAGGGTGCAGACAGCAGGGCCCTCCCCCCAGGGTGCAGACAGCAGGGCCCTCCCCCCAGGGTGCAGACAGCAGGGCCCTCCCCCCAGGGTGCAGACAGCAGGGCCCTCCCCCCAGGGTGCAGACAGCAGGGCCCTCCCCCCAGGGTGCAGACAGCAGGGCCCTCCCCCCAGGGTGCAGACAGCAGGGCCCTCCCCCCAGGGTGCAGACAGCAGGGCCCTCCCCCCAGGGTGCAGACAGCAGGGCCCTCCCCCCAGGGTGCAGACAGCAGGGCCCTCCCCCCAGGGTGCAGACAGCAGGGCCCTCCCCCCAGGGTGCAGACAGCAGGGCCCTCCCCCCAGGGTGCAGACAGCAGGGCCCTCCCCCCAGGGTGCAGACAGCAGGGCCCTCCCCCCAGGGTGCAGACAGCAGGGCCCTCCCCCCAGGGTGCAGACAGCAGGCCCTCCCCCCAGGGTGCAGACAGCAGGCCCTCCCCCCAGGGTGCAGACAGCAGGGCCGCTGCGGGCCAGCCACCCCGTGTCTCCCGAGGGGCATGCGCTTTATTTGGAGACTCAGCCAGCCTCCTACCCCACCTCCTGCTGGTGAGCGTGGCCGGTGCCTGGGTGTGAGCAGGTGACCGGTCCTGCCGCCTCTGCCTCTGGCTGCCTGGCGCCCCTCGGGGGACCATGTGGTCACACTGGAGCTCTGAGCCCGTCAGGGCCCAGCAGCAGCCAGGACGCAGCTGGCTTGTGCCACTTCATGAGGAGGGTCCGCCTGCCCCAGGCCTGCCCTGTAACCAGCAGGACGCGGGGCACAGGGACTCTGGCCGCTCTCAGGATTCAGAACTAGAGCCGAGAGGACGGATTCTGGCAAAGACAGGGCGGAAGGCGCAGGAATGGCAGGTGGACGGGGTCTGACCCGGGTGGGGGCGATGCTGGCGACAGCCCCACCTCCGCCCTTCTGCGTGCGCAGAGCTCCGGCCTGAGCCTCAGGATGCCCGGACGAGGGCTCGTCGGCACGACTGTGAGCCTGTCACTTGTGAGATGGAAGCTGCCCCCAGCCATCATTTCGCTAATGACACAGACCATTTCATTCGATCCTTGAGACAATCCTGTGAAGGGTATTGCTCCCACTTCACAGATGAGGAAACTGAGTCCTGGAGTTGAGTGGGTTTGTGAGGTCACGAGCTGGTGGGCATCAGAGCCTGGGGTAGAATCTGGATCTTCTGGCTCTGAATTCCGGGAGCTCCCAGATATCTGAGAGAGAGGCCCCATTCCAGAGCCTATACTGGGGCTCAGGGTAAACACACCTCTCACTCAGACCTAGAGGCGCCGGCGAGTCGCGCCTTCCCCGGAGACCCCAAGTCCTCTCCAGGCTCACGTGGCCGTTTGTGAGCTCCCTGGCTTTGCTGACCATACACCTGGTGGTCCTGTCAACAGCAACGAGCTGGCCCATCAGGACACACAGAGAGCTGGGGGAGGCGGGCCACCAGCCGCCCTGCGTCCAGAGCCCCAGCCGGCCTCCTTCCTGCCCACATGCGTCCCCACAGCAGGATAGACTCACTTCCCTTCCAGGGCCGACCGTGGGCTCTGGGGGCCACTCAGGCACTGGCGTGGTGACGCTGGAAGCGTCTCCAAGTTCAACTGCTGCGCCCTGGCCGGGTTTCTGTGGCCCGTGTTACTTTGCACAGGAAACGTGGGGAATGGCTCAACTGCACCACAAGGAAATCGGGATTCCAGTCATTTAACCCCACAAATGTCATCCCCGGCTATTTGTGGATGCTTTAGGAAGAGAAAGAGGAAGAATGTGTGAGGCCGCCCAGCAGATGGCCTGGGCGGGCAGAGGCTGAGGGGGGCCAGGGTTCCGATCCGTGGCCGGGGCAGTGCAGGGGCGCCCAGGAGGGGCGGACGGGATGGGGTGGTGGGGGTGCCCACTCTGGCTCGGAGCCGGCGTCCGTGAGCACTGTTCGCAGCTGGCCACCCTCTCAGTGTGGGCAGAGCCTAACGGCGGGCCCAGGACTGGCGTCCAGGAGCTCCGTCTGCTGGACACGTGGGCTCAGCCAAGGAGGAAGAGGCCAAGACAGGCTGAGAGGCCTGCCCAGCGGGGCCCGCCAGAAGGTGGCCTCGCCCGCCCTCTGCCTTTGGTTGCGGATGGCTTGATCACTTGGGCTGCATTCACAGCTCAGCAGGCCAGTGTCCAGGGCCGGCAGGAGGCCGAGGGCCACACTCTCAACCATGTGGGGCCCCCGCCTCTGCGGCTGAGCACCCTGGGGAAGTTGGCCTGGGGGGCCCTGACTTCAGACCCCACTCAAGGCCCGGCCTGCAGGGTGGATTCCAGGGGGAGGCCCACATCGCTGCCCTGGCCTGTGCTCAGAGCCCCGGACTCCATCTGGGAGTGAGTCTCCAGGCCCGGGGCCTCGAGGAGCTCCGTGCCCCAGGGCCCCGCCGGCCGAGGCTGGGCTCCCCTTGGCCGCAGCGCTAGGGCTGCTGCCCCGGCTCAGGGGCTCGAGAACATGGCTGGCGCTCGGCTCCCCACAGACCCTCTGCAGCCCACCCCGGAGCCAGGGAAGGGCCCTCAGGGAACAGCGCCCCTGCCCTCCGCACCCCTGGGATGGGGCTCCATCCTCCGCTGGTCCTGGGCCCTGCCCTGTCCCACAGCTCTGCCAGCCCCGGGGTCTGGGATGGCTGTGGCTTCCCCGGCCCCCTCCTCACCCCTGGAGCTGACCCACACCCTTCCAGCTGCTCTTGAACCCCAAGACCAGCTCCCAGGCTTCCTCCCGGACAAGGAGGTCCCTGTCCCCCCGGCCCACCCCACCAGGACTCACCTCAAAGAAAGCAACTTTCAGGAAAACTGAAGTTGCTTTAGACAAAAAGTGCAGGAGTGCGTAGGACCTTACGGAAACCGGCGAGATTTGCAAGGGCCCCTTCCCCTCTACTCGTGAGCGTGTGTGGGTGTGAGGAGGGGTGAGGCGTGCAGGTCAGGGCTGTAACACACTCGTGAGCGTGTGTGGGTGTGAGGAGGGGTGAGGCGTGCAGGTCAGGGCTGTAACACACTCGTGAGCGTGTGTGGGTGTGAGGAGGGGTGAGGCGTGCAGGTCAGGGCTGTAACACACTCGTGAGCGTGTGTGGGTGTGAGGAGGGGTGAGGCGTGCAGGTCAGGGCTGTAACACACTCGTGAGCGTGTGTGGGTGTGAGGAGGGGTGAGGCGTGCAGGTCAGGGCTGTAACACACTCGTGAGCGTGTGTGGGTGTGAGGAGGGGTGAGGCGTGCAGGTCAGGGCTGTAACACACTCGTGAGCGTGTGTGGGTGTGAGGAGGGGTGAGGCGTGCAGGTCAGGGCTGTAACACACTCGTGAGCGTGTGTGGGTGTGAGGAGGGGTGAGGCGTGCAGGTCAGGGCTGTAACACACTCGTGAGCGTGTGTGGGTGTGAGGAGGGGTGAGGCGTGCAGGTCAGGGCTGTAACACACTCGTGAGCGTGTGTGGGTGTGAGGAGGGGTGAGGCGTGCAGGTCAGGGCTGTAACACACTCGTGAGCGTGTGTGGGTGTGAGGAGGGGTGAGGCGTGCAGGTCAGGGCTGTAACACACTCGTGAGCGTGTGTGGGTGTGAGGAGGGGTGAGGCGTGCAGGTCAGGGCTGTAACACACTCGTGAGCGTGTGTGGGTGTGAGGAGGGGTGAGGCGTGCAGGTCAGGGCTGTAACACACTCGTGAGCGTGTGTGGGTGTGAGGAGGGGTGAGGCGTGCAGGTCAGGGCTGTAACACACTCGTGAGCGTGTGTGGGTGTGAGGAGGGGTGAGGCGTGCAGGTCAGGGCTGTAACACACTCGTGAGCGTGTGTGGGTGTGAGGAGGGGTGAGGCGTGCAGGTCAGGGCTGTAACACACTCGTGAGCGTGTGTGGGTGTGAGGAGGGGTGAGGCGTGCAGGTCAGGGCTGTAACACACTCGTGAGCGTGTGTGGGTGTGAGGAGGGGTGAGGCGTGCAGGTCAGGGCTGTAACACACTCGTGAGCGTGTGTGGGTGTGAGGAGGGGTGAGGCGTGCAGGTCAGGGCTGTAACACACTCGTGAGCGTGTGTGGGTGTGAGGAGGGGTGAGGCGTGCAGGTCAGGGCTGTAACACACTCGTGAGCGTGTGTGGGTGTGAGGAGGGGTGAGGCGTGCAGGTCAGGGCTGTAACACACTCGTGAGCGTGTGTGGGTGTGAGGAGGGGTGAGGCGTGCAGGTCAGGGCTGTAACACACTCGTGAGCGTGTGTGGGTGTGAGGAGGGGTGAGGCGTGCAGGTCAGGGCTGTAACACACTCGTGAGCGTGTGTGGGTGTGAGGAGGGGTGAGGCGTGCAGGTCAGGGCTGTAACACACTCGTGAGCGTGTGTGGGTGTGAGGAGGGGTGAGGCGTGCAGGTCAGGGCTGTAACACACTCGTGAGCGTGTGTGGGTGTGAGGAGGGGTGAGGCGTGCAGGTCAGGGCTGTAACACACTCGTGAGCGTGTGTGGGTGTGAGGAGGGGTGAGGCGTGCAGGTCAGGGCTGTAACACACTCGTGAGCGTGTGTGGGTGTGAGGAGGGGTGAGGCGTGCAGGTCAGGGCTGTAAACACTCGTGAGCGTGTGTGGGTGTGAGGAGGGGTGAGGCGTGCAGGTCAGGGCTGTAACACACTCGTGAGCGTGTGTGGGTGTGAGGAGGGGTGAGGCGTGCAGGTCAGGGCTGTAACACACTCGTGAGCGTGTGTGGGTGTGAGGGGGGGTGAGGCGTGCACGTCAGGGCTGTAACACACTCGTGTGCGTGTGTGGGTGTGAGCAGGGGTGAGGCATGCACGTCAGGGCTGTAACACACTCGTGTGCGTGTGTGGGGTGTGAGGAGGGGCGGGCACAGCCTGCATCACCTGTTTGTGGTCCCCAGGCCTGGGCACTCCTGAGTGGCAGGAGCCTCGCACCTTCCTTTGGAAGCAGACTCTGGGAACAGGCCTCCTCTCGAGGCTCCGTAAGAGCGGCTCCTGCCGGCTCGGACGGTAGACGGTCTGCCTGTGATGCGGGAGACCTGGGTGGGGAAGATGGGAGCGGCTGCCACCCCAGCATCTTTGCCTGGAGAATCCTACGGGCAGAGGAGCCTAGCAGCTGCAGTCCATGGGGCCACAGAGTCGGACGTGGCTGAGCGGCTGACTCAGTACAAAGCCTCAGTGCCTGCCTCCCTGCGTCTCCGACAGCTGGCTCCAGCGTCTCCTGGGAGCTCTGAGGAAAGCCTGCTCCCCACTGAGGGCTGGGGGGGGACGTCTCGGGCACCTGCCTCCGCCCGGGCTTGGCGCTCTGGGGGCCCGTCTGCTTGGAGCCGCCAGGGCCCCGTGGGTGGTCTCAGCAGCTGCCTGGCCTGGTCCTCAGGGAGGGGCGGGCAGGTGTCGGCCTGAGGCTCCACGTCGAGGTCTCAGTTGCCTGTCCTGTGACTGAGGGGCAGCGCTTGGGCCTCTGAGAAGCCAGCCTGTGCAGCTGCTCAGGGGAGGAAAAGCCAGCCCAGCACAGGGCGCCTCTCCTGGCTTCTGGCTCCAAACCAGCCTCGCGGCCGAAGGAGGCGGCACAGCCTGGCCGCCCGCTCCCCTTCTGTCCTGGGAGCCTGGTGCCCAGGGCGCGGGGACCAGGGGCTCAGAGTCAGACAAGGGGGGGCTCTCCCTTCAGAGGGAGCCCAAGTGCCGCCCGCCCTGGGCCTGGGTGGGGAGGGGCCCACGCCAGAACCCTGTGGTCCCCACACAGACCTCTGCAGCTCGAGCCACCAGCCAGCCCCGAGCACCTCCTTTAATCCCCACCCTGCCCCTCCCCACCCCTCCCCTAAACCAGAGAGGAAAGCACAGCACAGGCTAGGGAGAGGCACCAGGCGCCCTGGGGGCCCCCAGATCAGACGGACAGGGGCCGTGATGGGGCGCCTCTGTGTGGAGACCAGAGCTTGCACAGACCAGGTCAGCCTGAGCCCACGGCTGTGCCTGGCAGAGCCTCCCCGACTGCTGCCCCTCAATTCCGCCCTGGGTGGAGGGAACGCTGGGCCCGAGGGGGGACCCAGGGCAGAGCAGGCTGGCACACACTTAACCTCCAGGCTCAGAAGCAAGAGGGGAGCTGAGTTTGGAGCACGGGGCACTGGAGCCAGCCTGGTGGGAGCTCAGGCCCTGGGCAGGCTGGCTGGCAGCACCTGCCCCAGGAAAACCCCTGGTTCACACCCCGCCCCCCCACACTGCTGGGTCCCTTCTGGCTCCTGTGGGCTCACGCTGCCTCCAGGAAGCTCCCCTGGTTTCCCCCCATCGCTCGGTCCCCTCGGGCTCCTGTGGGCTCAAGCTGCACAGCACTGATCCCGGCTTTCTCTAGCAGCCCTTTGAGGCCAGAATAAGCAGGGAGGGGGCAGAGAGGGCGAGGCTCTGGTGGTCTCCTTCCCTGCCTCTGCCCGGCCCAAACAGCTGCCTGCAGGCCGGCTAGCCCCAAACCTACAGGAACAGCAAACGGGCCCTGGGCTCGGGGCGAGAGCAGGGGCCAGAGGAGGTCTCTGCAGGTGGAGGCCTGGCCGGCCCTCCTGAGCACAGCCTCGCGGGCGGACGCGTCTCCAGGACGGCTCCCCTGCTGTCTGAGGCCCTTGCAGACGCCACAGCCAGGGGACCTGTTCCAGCCCGCGGGCTGCCGTGTCATTCTGGGCCTTTGCAACAGGGCCGCCCAGCCTGTCCCCGCTCATGCTGATGCTCAGGCCGCTGACCACACAGCAGAGAAAATGGACTCTTGGAGGGGCTGTGCCTCAGCCCAGCTCACGGAGCTCAGGGGTGAGCCGCCAGCCTTGACCCTGTGCGGACGTGCTTTCCAGGCCTTGGACCTGGCTGTCCTGGTGGAGTCGCGGGGCTGCCGGTGAGGGCACGACATGCCCTCCAGTCCCCCAGAGCCCTAGCCCGCCTGGAGTCATGGCTTCTGCGCCCTGCAAGCTGCCCAGCGGGGGCCGCTGGGTTCCAGAGGACTCAGGGAGGAGGCCCCCAAAGCTGGTGGCTCTGCAAAGCCAGGCGAGGGCCTGGGAGTTGACGCTTTGCCTCCCCGACCCAGTGACAGGGCTGAGGCTGGCCTGGCCAGGCCATGGTCCTCATGGAGCAACCACGCCCTGAGAAGCTCACCACTAACTGCTTCTGCTTTTCCTGGACTCTGCCCCCATCTGTCCTCCTGCTGGAGACAGAGATTGCCTGGTGCTCTGAGAGTGATTATTGCAGACGCTTGAGCACAGGCCAATGCTCAGCAGCAGGTCCTGTCCCTGACTCAGCCCTGGGACCCGAGGGGATGCCTGAACCCTGATGGGGGCCCACGAGAGCCCAGAGCCGGGGTCCGCCTCTTCTCCAGGGAGCAGGACTCGGGGAGCCCCCCTCGGGAGCTGGATCAGGGAGCCCCTGAGTTCCCTGGGCCTCAGCTGCACCTCGCCCTCTGTCACCGCATCCTCAGGTCACAGAGAAGGAGCAGGTGGGAGAGACGATGGAGATGGCTTCCAGGACGATACCTCGACCCCGGGGCCCAGCTGTGCCGCCATTCCTCTCTGTCTCCACCACCCATGGAGACGGAAGCGCTGAAGTCATAAGCATGTGGCTGATGTTTTGCGGGCCCTCAGACATTGGGAGGAAGTGGAGGACCATGACGGGGCCGTTCAGACCAGGCCCGGTCCCCAGGGGGCAGCGCAGGGCCCGCAGCTAAAGCGGGGCTGGCTCGGGGCCTCTCCCAGGACAGTCCCACCTTTGGGAGATCCGGTCGGGTGCGGGACTTATTCTGGCCCTTTCCTCAGTTGGCTCTGATGAATCTTGAAGCCAAGGTCAGGGTCGGGTGAGCCCAGGGAGCAAGGTCTGTCCTTCTAAGGGCATGCCACCCTTCTCCGCCCTGCCCCCATCCGGGTCACAGGCCCCGTCTTGGGAGAGCACAAAGGTTCTCTCATGGGTGGCACTGTGCGTGCAACCAGATGGGGCCACAGGGCAGCCGCAGCCGGGACAGTGCCATCCAGACCTCACACGTGCCCTCTGCAGACACAGCCGGGACAGTGCCATCCAGACCTCACACGTGCCCTCTGCAGGGCAGACACAGCCGGGACAGTGCCATCCAGACCTCACACGTGCCCTCTGCAGGGCAGACGCAGCTGAGGCAGTGAGATCCAGACCTCACACGTGCCCTCTGCAGGCAGCTGCGGCCGGGACAGTGCCATCCAGACCTCACACGTGCCTTCTGCAGGCAGCCACGGCCAGGACAGTGCCATCCAGACCTCACATGTGCCCTCTGCAGGGCTGCCGTGACACCCTGCAGGGTGAGCATACTCTCATGATCTCTACCCAGGAGCCTGAGGCACAGAGCCATCCGTCTGCTGGCCCAAGGACACAGGGCCCGGAGGGGCAGAGCAAGAGCTGCCGCAGCGCTGCACGGCCTGCAGGGCTCCCTCCGCCAAAGGGCTGGTGGGAAGGAGCTAGTCGGATCCGGCCCAATGGGTTCAGGCCAGCATCACACTCACGGCCTCTGCACCCTTAGGTGAGTTGCTTCTTCCTTTTCTTACACCTCAGTTTTCTCATCTGTGTAACGGAGACAGTAGGACCCAGGTCAAACTGTGGTCATGAAGGCAAGACGCTGAGCTGCTTCCTGCTCCCAGGGCCCATGTGGGGCGTTTTCCCAGTGCCCCTCTGTCTGCTTCCTGAGGCTCAAGGAAAAATTTAGACCTGGCCACCCTTGAGATCTGGAGCCTGGATTTATTGTCTCATGCTCAGCAGCCCTGACGGAGCTCCCACACTTGTGACTGAGAGTTCAGAGTTCTGCTGCGTGGGGTGTGGGGGCAGGTGGGGGTCGTCTGCACCCGTCAGAGAGCAGGGGGTCCCCCAAGCTGGACACCGCCTTGCGTGCTCGGCTTGCCTCATTGTAACCTTTTTAAGTTCATAACAAAGTGGGTTATGAGCCTGGAGCAAAGCGGCCGGCGGGGCGGGGGGGCAGGTGATGGAGCAGCAAGGGGGACGGAAGGGTGCCTGGGGCCCCACGGCGGTGCCAACACCTGGGCAGCCTGCTTCCTTCCGTTGCCCAGCTCACAGCCTGGCGCTGGGAGGCCAGTGAGACCCACTCTCACCTGAGGGGCAGAGTACAGCCCCTGGCTCCGTGTTGGGGAGCCTGCATCTGGGGGAGGCAGGGCGCCCCCCAGTCTCACGTCTGCAGGCCTCCAGGCCAGGTCCCTGCTCGGAGAGCCTGGGGAGATGTCTGTCCCGCTCTAGGCCCACGGCGCCGCTCACGCCAGCCCCCCGGAACTGCTGGCCGAGGATGGCCCATCCTGTCGAGGAGGTGCTGGCTGCTGGCCGTCTGGTGCTTCCCCGGGACGGTCCCAGCAGCATTACCAGTATGGAGGTGGAGGGGCCCCTGCCCCTGGGCCTGTCACGAGGACTACAGGGGGGTGGGTGAGCTCAGAAACAGAAGCCCTGTCGTGTGTGGCCTCAGGAACTGTGCCTTTTCCCTGAGGACCTCGTCTCCTGACAGCGGGGGCAGAACAGGGACTGGGCCTCCTGCCAAGACTCCAGGTTAATTAGGAGGACTGAGGTGAGCGGGCAGCCGGAGGGAGACCGAGGCCAGCGGCTGTGCAGCAAGGGTTTGCAGAGCTCCCCTCACACACCCACGTGCATTTCCACGGGGGCGGCGAGGGGCCTGGGCAGTCACGGCCACCGGCTCAGCCCTCCCTTCTCACAGGCTGTTTGGCTTAGAGCAAGCATCACAGCCTCTCTGGGCCCCTTCCTCTGCTGAGAAACGGGCAGCGGGATGAGCTCCTCTCAGGCGGTGGGGTGAACGAGACGGGCAGGAGCAGCTGGTGCAGCCCACTGCCCTGCTCACCCAGCCCGCTGTCCCAGCCACCCC
>SJXQ01008649.1:141146-155595 GCA_006408695.1 Aepyceros melampus
GCCCGGGGGAGGGAAGCCCCAGACAGCCCCCTCCACTGGTATGAATGGAGTCCTTTCTCTCTGAGATGTTTCGAAGAGCTTCCAGAGTTCTCAGCCAATGAGAACCCGGCAGCCTCTCCCTTCCCGCAGGGGTCACAGCCAGGAGCCTCTGCCGCAGTACAGCCTGCAGTGCCTGGGGCAGCCGACCCGCTGGGAAGGCCGGGGCGGGGAGGGGGCGGCGGGGGAGGACCTGACAGGTCGACGGAACCTTCTCCGGGCTCCCAGGAGCTAAGAGTTTCTGATGGACTTTGCCTCTGTTTCTGTTCTCAACGTGGAGCCGGACAGGCGGCAGAATCAGGCAGATGGAGCTTTCCCTGGGGAGGCGTCACAGGCAGGTGCGGGAGGGCGGCCGGAGGCTCCATCTCGGCCTGTGTCAGGGGCAGGTGCAGGAGGGCGGCCGGAGGCTCCATCTTGGCATGTGCTTTTCCAGGGCTTGTTACAAGATTTACTTGTTTACTTACATTGCTGGTGTGGGGTCTTCGCTGCTCCCGCCCCTGGCTAGGACCAGACCTCTCCCCACCCCACTTCTCCCCTCCTCCTCTCCACACATTTCCCTGAATCTGGAACGAGCATCATCCACACACCCACACACCTGGGCCCTGATTCCGAGGAGCCCACCTGAGCCCCACGCTGGCCGCTGCCTCTGCTTCCCACAGCGAATATAATGGAACGTGATTTTTAAAGCATTAGGAGAAAAAAAGTATGAGCCTTGTAAAAATAAAGGCAATTAAAAAAAAATAAGCCTTCAAGGACTTCCCTGATGCTCCAGTGGTTAAGGATCCGCCTGCCAAGCAGGGGACGCAGGCTGGATCCCTGGTGCGGGAAGATTCCATCCGCTGAGGGCAGTGAGCCTGTGGGCCATGAGCTGCCCCAGGAGGCCCGGCAGTCAGGGCCCGCACAGCAGAGCCCGAGAGCCGGCCTGGGGGTCTGACCCCACTCCCCCGGGTGTGATTCCCAAGCTTTTGACTCCTGTCTCTGCTCACTACCTTGTGTTGGCTCCATCCCCTAGGACTTCACATTTGTCAATTAAATATGAATAATTGATACTTAATATTTCATCAATACTCAAACATTACACTTTCACTTATTCGTAGGCTCCGATTATACTTGTCAAAATGCCCATCTTTTCATCCTCACTGTTATCTTCTCTACTGTTCATGGCATTATTAATCAGTTATTAACCAAATTGCCATTCTTATTAATCAAATTGCCAACATCTGTTGAATCATTGAAAAGCAAGAGAGTTCCAGAAAAACATCTACTTATGCTTTATTGACTACACCAAAGCCTTTGACTGTGTGGATCACAGCAAACTGTGGAAACTTCTTAAAGAGATGGGAATGCCAGACCACCTGACCTGCCTCTTGAGAAACCTGTATGCAGATCAACAAGCAAATTGTCACCATGCTTATTTAAATTACATGCAGAGTATATCATCTGAAATGCTGGGCTGGAGGAAGCACAAGCTGGAATCAAAATTGCCAGGAGAAATATCAATAACCTCAGATATTCAGATGACACCACCCTTATGGCAGAAAGCAAAGAAGAACTAAAGAGCCTCTTGATGAAAGTGAAAGAGGAGAGTGAAAAAGTTGGCTTAAAATTCAACATTCAGAAAACAAAGATCATGGCATCTGGTCCCATCACTTCATGGCAAATAGATGGGGAAACACTGGAAACAGTGACAGACTTTATTTTCCTGGGCTCCAAAATCGGTGCAGATGGTGACTACAGCCATGAAATTAAAAGACGCTTACTCCTTGGAAGAAAAGCTATGACCAACCTGGACAGCACATTAAAAAGCAGAGACATTACTTAGCTGACAAAAGTCTAGTCAAACTATAGTTTTTCCAATAGTCATGTATGGATGTGAGAGTTGGACTATAAAGAAAGCTGAGCGCTGAAGAATTGATGCTTTTGAACTGTGATGTTGGACAAGACTCTTGAGAGTCCCTTGGACTGCAAGGAGATCCGACCAGTCAATTCTAAAGGAAATCAGTCCTGAAGTTTAATGGAAGGACTGATGCTGAAGCTGAAACTCCAATACTTTGGCCACCTGATGCGAAGAACTGACTGGTTGGAAAAGACCCTGATGCTGGGAAAGATTGAAGGCAGAATGAGAAGGGGACGACAGAGGATGAGATGGTGGGATGGCATCACCGATTCTATGGACATGAGTTTGAGTGAACTCCGGGAGTTGGTGATGGACAGGGAGGCATGGAGTGCTGCAGTCCTTGGGGTTGCAAAGAGCTGGACATGACTGCGCGACTGAACCGAACTGTAAAACTTCTTGCTGCTAAGTCCTGAATCTGAGTTGTTGGTTTGCTTTTTGTCCTATTAGCAGGCTTTTTCATTGGAGAAGGAAATGGCAACCCACTTCGGTGTTCTTGCCTGGAGAATCCCAGGGATGGGGGAGCCTGGTGGGCTGCTGTCTGTAGGGTCGCACAGAGTCAGACACACTGAAGCGACTTAGCAGCAGCAGCAGCAGCAGGGTTTGTTTTTTTTTTTCACCTCGTTGCCTGCCTAGTGAGGTCTGCTGTCTTCTGCGTCACACGTTGTGTGTAAGGAGATCTAACGACTCCAGCTGATGTTTTACCCCTCACGTTGGAGTCTCCTCTCCTGGTGGGGCAGAAGGGGAGGGCTTCCGCTGTAGCAGTGAAGCAGGCTGGTTTGGGGCTGGGTCCGAGCTCTGGTAAGACTCTGCTCACAGGGCTGGAGCACAGAGACCCCCGTGGGAGGTGGCCCACGTCTGTGTGGGGGCTTTCTCAGGGCTCCTCCCAAAGCCTGGGGTGCACGGGTGGTGAGACTGGTGAACGGAGCAGGTCGTGGGTTTGTGGGTGAAGGGCATTCAGAGGTCGAGGGGCCCTGGGTGAGGTGTTTCAGCTGAGCCAGAGCAGGAATGAGTCCTGCGCCGGGCACTTGGGGGGCACGCGGAGGCGGCGGCTTTGGGGGAGACACCCCTTGGGAAAGGTGACTCCTCCTCAAGGTAACAAAGCCCGATGTGAATGAGCCACTTTGATTCTAACTCGGGCTTGGAGTCGGGTTCTGCTCATGAGAAGGGCTGGGGTTTCCTGGGGTCCCATCACAGCACATGGAACCTGGACTGCGGTCAAGCGGCTCAGCTGCGATCACGCTAATTGTTAGAACAAATACCCACAGTCCTCGGAGGAACATAACAGAACCAGGAACTCTACAGTGAGTGAGCACAGCGCCTTGTGTGCAATAAAATGCCATTAGAGAAACGAAGGAACGGGGAAACCTGACCCACTGGCAAGAGGCAGAGTCAGTGAATAAGCCTTTTTGGATGGCATGGACGCTGGGTGTAGCAGCCAAACACTCAAAGCGGTTACTGCCAATACGTCACAGGGCTTGACAAAATCAATGCTAACGGGTGGACAGGCAGGGATTGCCGGCAAAGCTGTGGACATTATAAGCAGAAATCAAAAAGAAGTTTAGCACTAAAAACAGAGTTACTTAAATGAAAAAGTTCACCAAATGGGCTAAACAGCAGGCTGGAAGTGGAAGGAAGAAAGAAGTAATGAATTAGGAGACCGTTCAGTGAAAATGATGCAAAATCTGAAGCACAGAGAAAAAGGGGGAAAGGAGGGGGAAGGAGAGAACAAGCTGTCACTAACCTGTCAGACAACATTGCACGTCATAACGAGCAGATACAGGAATGTGGTTGCAACAGTTCTTTCAGGAAACAATGGCCAAGTAAGCCCCAGATTTGACCAACAGACCGAAGTTTAGCAGTCCCTTGCTGCTGCTGCTGCTGCGTCACTTCAGTCGTGTCCGTCTCTGTGCGACCCCACAGACGGCAGCCCACCAGGCTCCCCCGTCCCTGGGATTCTCCAGGCAAGAACACTGGAGAGGGTTGCCATTTCCTTCTCCAATGCATGAAGTGAAAAGTGAAAGTGAAGTCGCTCAGTTGTATCCGACTCTTAGCAATCCCATGGACTACAGCCTACCAGGTTCCTCTGTCCATGGGATTTTCCAGGCAAGAGTACTGGAGTGGGTTGCCATTGCCTTCTCTGAGCAGTCCCTTAGAAGGACACAAAGAAAGCCACACTTAGGCAAACCCCTGGAAATAAAAAATGGAGACCAAATTCCCAAAGCAGTTTGAGCAAATGGACCACATACAAGGGACCATGATGTCACGACAGTAACATCACATCTAGAAAGCGAGGTCAGAGGCAGCAGAGGTCAGGGGTTATGGAGGTTAGAGGTAATGGAGCAACGTTGTAAGGAATGAAAGGAAGAACAGAGTGATGTCAATGCAGAATCTACATCCAGTGAAATACCCCTCAAATGTGGCTGCAAAAATAAAGGCATTTTCTGACACACAGAACTTGGGAGCATGTGTTACCAGCAGACTGCACTGGACGAAAAACTACAGCACGTCCTCTGGGCAGCAGAGAAACACCGGGTCCACAGGAGGAAGTGAGGAGCTGTGAAACCTACACATGTGGGTCAGGACAGAAGCCGTCTGCTTTCTTCAATCCATTTTCTCAGCAGACAGATGACTTACTCAAAGCGATGAGTCACCTGGGGTTTTGAGACTTGGAAGGAAAAGACGTAACAACAACCGCACAAAGGATGGAGCCAGAAGATGATACTACGCCCTCTTTTAAAGGCCTCACACGTGGGAAGCATGAGGTCAGACATGAAGGGAAGAGGTATAACATAAATTCTAACCAGACTGTGATAAGATAAGGATGGGTTTTATAATCCCTAGAGTAGCCATTTGCAAAACAGTAGTAAAGACACCTAGCTTGAAAGCTAAGGCTGGAACGCTGGAGAATGTTCAAGGTAGAAATAGCGCAGCAAGAGGGGCAGGCACGAAGGAGCCGACCAGGGATCCGAGTGCAGAGGGCAAGCGCAGCCCAGCCACACTCGCCCACTCCGCGCCCGCGCCAGCGCCCGACCACCACACGAGAGCAGAGGCGGGCCCCGCCCGGATGAAACCGTTACCGACATCTCCAGAGGAGGACGGCGCTTTAAAGGCACATCCCAGGCTGAAGCACAAGCAAGGGACAGCGGGACTCGTGACTCAGCCGGGGTTGTGGGCGTCCAGTCAGTCAGAGCTCCAGCTGCAGCCCCAGGCCACGAGGAGCCCCGCCAGCCGACGGGCCAAGGAGGAGGCCTCTTCCCTGGGCAGGGCTTGGCTCCGTGAGAACGGCAAGGAGGGGGTTGGCTCCCTGAGAATGGCAAGGAGGTGTCGTCCAGACCCCTGCATGCTGTGGGCTCAGCAGGCCTCCATAGCCGCTCTCTGCCCCGACACCCAGACGTCCCGGTGTCTGAACGTCTCAAACAGCCAGCCTCCGCCCGGGGCTGGAGCAAAGGCAGACAGCTTGGCTGGCTCTTTCCTGCCATCGACCAGAGCCCCACATCAGCAAAGTTGACCACTGGGAAAACCAGCGTGCAATTCTCAGCTCACCTGGCTGCATCTTTTCTCCCTGGAATGTGTGCCTTAAAGAACACGTAATCTATGATTTATGACCTGCTCCTTTTCCCAGTTACCCCACTGATCTCACCTTCTGCAGAAGAAGTCTCTCCTGGGACCCACGCCTCTGTGGGTGGGGCATAAGCATGCTGGGGTGGGTGGCCCTTTGGGTAGACCTCGGGGCCTGGGCGTGCGTGAGGGCAGTAGACATCTGTCAGCTCCATGCCGTAGAGTCTTTCCAGAACCTTCCAGGGCAGCTGCGGGTTGGGAGGAGGTGCTGACTCCTGGAGTTCATGCTCCCTCCATGCCTGGAGAGGAGGTGGTTTCTGGCTGGAGGAGCCAGCCTGGTGTTTTGAGTTCAGGGATCAGGGCAGGTCTGCGGCTCTGCGTTTGCGGAGGCATAGTTTGGGAACAGGCACAAGAGCTTATTGACCTCAGTTTCTCTGGAGAAAACAGAGAAAGCAGAATTAAACATCTCTGGAGGCTGTGTGAGGACCCAACATGACAGTTTAGGACGGTGTCTCTGAAGTGGAGGGCATCACCGACTCAACAGGTACGAGTTTGAGCAAACCCCGGGAGTTGGTGAAGGACAGGGAGGCCTGGAGTGCTGCAGTCCACGGGGTCACAGAGAGTCAGACCCAAACAGCCCCCGTGAGTGCAGTCCCCAGGGAGCACCAAGCCCTGGGCCATTATAGCACCCATATCCGGTGCTCAGGCCGAGGGCACGGCGGACTCAGCCCCGGAGGAGGATGGAGCAACGGTCTCCTTGTCCTAAATTGGGGTCTGCTTCAGGGCTGATGCGATTCAGTACCCAGGGTTCAGAGGTGGGGCTTTCCGGGCGGCAGGCGGGGGGCCCTCCCTCACGAGGGAAAGGGGCGGCATGCGGAGGGCCCCACCGGGGAGTCTCCTGCAGGGCAGCGAGGGGGGCAGCCGCCTGGGCCCAATGCTGAAATGAGGCTTTTCCCCGGCGATTCAGCAGCTCAGTTATTCCTCACCGAAACAGAGTGTCCAATTTCTCCTACAGTTTTGGGAACCTGTTTTCAGCCGAGGCTCCAGCTGGGGGTGTTTCTGAAAGGATTGTTCTGCAGGTTCCATCTGTCTGGTGCTCAAAGGCCTGGGTCATCCCCTCTGGCTGGCGTTCAGCAGCCTCTGCTGCCAGGGAGGTGGAGGGAGGCTCTGAGGGGTGAGCCGGCCCCCTGCCCAGCCAGGCCCCCGCTGCCCCAGAGCTGCCCTGTGCTAAGGGCTTGTCCACCCGCCGAGGTCCGGGGACTCTGCGCACAGGGAGGGTGTGCTTGGGGCTCAGCCAGACGCTCTCCCCACCCCAGGCCCCGAGGACAGGAGGGGCAGGGACGCCAGCCCTGCTGGGACCGCAGAGGGCGGGGGGTGAGGGGACCGCCTGAGGACAGCTGGTTACTCCAATTCAGTCTGGAAATATTTGAGTGCACTGATGCAATTAACCAGGCAAAGCTTCCCTTTCTGACAAACAGAAGCTGTTTGGGCGAGTGGGCTTGCTGCAGAGGGCTTCGGGGGGCACACAGAGCCAGCCGGGAGCCTGGGCGCTGAGCGTCAGGTTCAAACCTGGAGAGGGTGCCCGCACCTGCCTTCCAGAGCCATGTCTGCCTTCCCTCTGACGATGGGCACGTGGCTGGTGCAGGGAGTGAAGCTGTGACGCGTTGAGATGGCTCCACCTAAGCAGAGGCTGTGGACGTGGGACCCTGTGCAAGGCCTATGGTTCACAGCCCCTCAAAGTGCCCCTGTACCACCTCCTCTGGGACCCTCCCGGGCCAGGTCTGCTGGGACCAGGAAGCTGGGCTGCTGGGCGGAGCAGGGAGAGCAGACTGAGGGGAAGGAGCCGGTCACAGCACCCCCCTTGCTGTAAACAGGGGGCGTCCGGAGATGGTAAGGACCAGCTGCGCCCTCTTGGCTGGTGCAGGGAGTGAAGCTGTGACGCGTTGAGATGGCTCCACCTAAGCAGAGGCTGTGGACGTGGGACCCTGTGCAAGGCCTATGGTTCACAGCCCCTCAAAGTGCCCCTGTACCCCCTCCTCTGGGACCCTCCCGGGCCAGGTCTGCTGGGACCAGGAAGCTGGGCTGCTGGGCGGAGCAGGGAGAGCAGACTGAGGGGAAGGAGCCGGTCACAGCACCCCCCTTGTGTAAACAGGGGGCGTCCGGAGATGGTAAGGACCAGCTGCGCCCTCAGATTACTCTCCTGCTTCGTCTGCGCGTGCCGGCTCACCCGGCCTGCCGTCTGGGGGCTGTTTAGCCTGTGTCTTGCTGTCACTTCCCTCCACCCTTCTTCTTCTTGCCGGGGGTCCTGCTTTGCTCTCGTCTCTGGAGCCTGAGCCACACTTCTCGGCCACAGCTCAGCTCTGTGAGCAGCATCTCCACGGGGAGCATGACGCCTGGTGTGGCTGGGGGCCCCGTCTCCCTCGTAGCCTAGAGTTCCCCACTCTTGATGGGCTGAGCCCCAGGGCCTGCCCCAGAGCCCCTGGTCCTGGGACAGTGGTCGGGGTGGGCAGGGGCAGCGGGCAGGTTGGTGGGGGGCCCAGGGGTCATTCCAAGTGACCTCGCACACACACACCTTGTCAGGCCATGCCTTGGACCGAATGGGACTCGCAGGAGGCGTGACAGGGTCTCATGCCCTTGCAAGTGGACAGGAAATGCCTCCAGACCGGGGCTTCCTCGGACAGTCCAGGCTGTCTTCTGGATGGAGAGCCGAAGGGCAGAGCAGGTGCTTGGCCAAGGTCCAGGGCTGGCCGGCCTCACGCAGGGTGAGGTGCGGCCTCAGCCGCACTGGCCCTGCTGGTCAGTGCTCAGAGCTTGTCCTGGGTGGGGGAAGGGGAACACGCTGCCTGAACTTGGAGACTGGGAAGGGTGAACAAAGAGGTCACACTCCATCTGTGTCAGAATCTGCAGGCTCTAGGACTTTGCACCTCCAGCTTATGGAGGGCGGGCTCAGGTCTCCCTGTCCCCTGGTCAGTGGCTCTCCTGCAGGAACCTGGGCCATGAATGCATCCAGATGACGAGGCTGGGGCCTCTGCTCTGCGCGTGTGGTCAGCTCTGCGTCCATGTCTGATGAGCCTGTGATCCTCAGTGGCTGCAGCTGCCCAGTGGAAGGATGACAGGCTTGGGAAACAGGGGCCCTTCACCAGGTCTGAGGGGTGCTCGCCAGGGCTGGACCTGTCTCCACTGCGGGCACCCAGCCCGGCCATGTGGAGCCTGTTTGTTCTCACGGCTGGCACCACCATCCCCCAGCTGCGGGGAGTCCCATGAGGCCGGGAGGCTCCTGCCAGGTTTGAGGTGAGGGGACAGAGAGCCCTCCCCTCCCACACCGGGGACATCGCCTGTGGCAGACCACAGGCTGTTCCTGTGGGTCCATCATCTCATGAGCAGAAAATGGTGAAGTTCTCATGGAAGCCCTCCACCGTGAACACACAGGACAGGAGAGCCGCAGACAGCCCCGGTCGCCTGCAGCCTGTCCCAGCGTGCAGCGAGCGGAGGGGCCGCCCTCTGAGGTGGATGGCCCGAGGCCCCTGCCTCACACGCTGCGTTCAGAGCCTGAATCACGAGAAAGCGATGTCTAAAGGTACAGTCCCCTCCTTTGACCGAAGACGAGCACGTTCTCCTGACTGCAGCCGCGGTCCCAGCACGCTCGCTGGTGCACATGGCCCGCCTGGACCGGCACGCCCGCCCTTGCTGGGGGCCGGTGGGGCACGGCCTGGGGACCAACGTGTTACAGACCCAGAGTCTCGTCTCCCTGGCTGAGGTGTGTCGGGTCCCTTGAAAGACACGCCTCCTCTGTCACTCCCGGCCCCGATGAGGTCCGGCCGTCCTTCCAGAGAGACGGTCTGTGACGGGCTTTCCTGCTTCCCACAGCAGCCCTCGCTCTGCCCCCGCGTCTTTGTTTCTACTATGGCTGAAATACGGATTTACGACCTCCTCTCGCCTCTGAGCAGAAAAAATGAGGTGCCCCAGGACCCTGCACGCGAGGGCAGGGACACCCTGATCTGAGTGCGACATGACACGGTGCGGGGAAGGGGGGTGGTGTGTGAGATGGGCCTGCGCGGGAGGCAGACGTGCGTGTGAGACTGGCAGCCAATATTTATCTCCTGCACCGGCATCTCTTCTCCTGGAGCTGTCCTGACTTCCGCAGTCATTCAGCCAGCATGGCCGAGCGAGAGACAGTTAGATACCTGGCTCCCCGGGTGGCTCAGCCTGCAGTGCCGGAGGGGCAGGTTCAACCCCTGGGTCGAGAAGATCCTCTGGGGAAGGACACGGCCACCCACCCCAGCATCCTTGCCTGGAGAATCCCATGGACAGAGGAGCCTGGTGGGCTGCAGTCCACGGGGTCGCACAGAGTCGGACACGACTGAGCGTCTAAACCACAATTAGAGAGCTGGGTCTGAAATCAGAAGTGAGGACACACAGGCACGACTCTGGTCCCCGCCCCCCTCCTGTCCTCTGCGCTCCCAGGGCTGGACGTGGCCTCTGCGTTGCCGGTCCAGGGGTCCAGGCCCTGCCTCATCTGTGGCCCAGTTACAACCTTGGGAAGTGTTGGGCCAAGCGCCTTCTTCTGCAAAGTTCTGGTCCAAGGTGGGGAGTCCAGGCAGAGAGGCTAGCACTGACCCCATAAGAGCGGGCGGGAGCTTCTCTGGAAAGGCTGCTAAGATGCGACCGTCCTCAGTAACCGCCCCAGGATCATCCCCTGTAGTCCGCTAACGCACCAGCCAAAACTCTGATTCACTTAGCATTTCAAGATCCAGGAATGGGAGTGAGGAGGACTGAGCAGGACAGGATGGGGTGTCGTCCCGGGGCCCAGGTGGGAAGGAAAGGACCCCGGGACTTCAGAGGAGACCCTGCCCCAGACCCGCGTCTGGGCCCGCTTGAGCTGCCCACCACGCAAGTCCATCACCTGAGCCTCAGACGGCCTCAGCCTCAACAGTCAGCCTCAGGTCCGCTTTTAAAGCCTTTTGGGAAGAATTCAGATTTCCCAGATATGGTCCACAATTCAATAACCTCTCCTGTCTGAAAACTGGCGTGTCTGTCTGTCGTTGTTCAGTCGCTCAGTCGCATCCGACTCTTTGCGACCCCATGAATCGCAGCACACCAGGCCTCCCTGTCCATCACCAACGCCCGGAGTTCACTCAGACTCAAGTCCATTGAGTCGGTGATGCCATCCAGCCATCTCATCCTCTGTCATCCCCTTCTCCTCCTGCCCCAATCTTTCCCAGCGTCAGGGTCTTTTACCAGTGAGTCAACTCTTCGCATGAGGTGGCCAAAGTATTGGGTCTTCAGCTTCAGCATCAGTCTTTCCAATGAGTATCAGAGTTCATTTCCTTTAGGATGGACTGGTTGGATCAGAGTCTTCTCCAGCACCACAGTTCAGAAGCATCAGTTCTTCGGCGCTCAGCCTTCATCACGGTCATCTATCTATTGTGACCCAAATATCCCTAAAGGGGACTTTGCTGTGCAGCTCTGGAAACCATGCTCAACCTCCCAATGCTCCCGAAAGGTCTCAGAGTCAAGGCTGCGCTCTTTCGATGCTGTGACTATCTGCCTGCTGTGCTGCAGCTGCAGGGTCTGCCAGCTCAGCACAGAGACTCCCTGCAGCCACGGCAGAGGCGGCCCTGGCAGTGGAGCGCCTGGTGCAACCGGACGTGGTGGGGCAGCCTTTGCTTCCGGCAGACGGCAGCGGGCTCGGGGCTCCCGGGAGCAGGGCTGCAGTTTGCTGTCAGATGTCCAGCAGAGCTCAGGGAGCCGCCAGCCCCGGGTCCTTGCCCCACTGCATGCCTGCACTTGCCGGCTGAGTCCACACACCCTCCAGACCCGGGCCTGGGAGCCACGCCCTTGTGCTCCGGCTGTCAGCAGGGGACATGCTGGTGCCACGCCTCCCTCTCCTCTCCTGGGCTGGCCTTGCCTCCCTCTACGGAGCCAGGGCTTCTGTTGGGGGTCGCTCTCCATGCCAGATGAGAGACACCTGAATATCCGTCAGCAGCAGAACAATCTGTAACGCTTCCACACGATGGAAGAGCGCACAGTGGGGAAGAGGAGCTGCCCCGGTGTCCGCCCGGCAACACAGACGCTTAGCCGAGCAAATTCTGCGCAGAAAAGCCAGACGCAGGCTGCTTCCCGCGCCACGCCCAGACAGCGGCCACCAGGGGCTCGTGGCCCGCGAGGCCAGGGCGGCCTTCCTTTAGAGGGGGCAGTGCCCGCAAGAAGCAGAGCGGGCGCTGTGGCGCAACATGCTTTCTGTTAGCGTGAAAGTTTGTGTAAAACCATCCACGTCTCTGTGGACATTCTCTAATCACGTGTCATGTCGTGGGTAAGGTCATGGCCGAATGCACGAGCTGGAAGAGGGTCATTAAGGTGCTTGGGTTGGTTTTTTCCATGCTCAGCGGCAGGTATTCATCAACCCCGATTGCTCCTTCTCCTCTGACTGCTGCTCAGTATAGACTAGCAATCCAGCCAAACAACTCTGTTAGCGTTTCACCACCAGTCCCAACGGAGCTGAAGGCTGCATCAAGAAAGCTCTGAGATGAAAACTGGAGGTGTTAATTGATCCCTCAGGGACAGTGAGCTCCCTTCCTTTTGTAGCTGCTTTGAAGCCTTGATTGGCCTCAACAAAGGCATCTGCAGATGTCAGCTGGGGCCAGATCTAATTGTTTGAATCATAAAAGATCTTAGTGAATGTGCCCCAAATGGAACTGACCTGCGTTTTGTGGACTCGACGAGGCTTCCTTAGAGAAGGAAGGTTTGTACACTCCCTTCACTCTGTGGGACATCTGCTCACGTCTGTTTTGGAGATGCCGCTGTGCCAGACAGCAGAAGCTCCCAGCGACTGGGCAGCAGGCCGGCCACACAGCCCGGGTGACCTGCCCACAGGGTGGGGGGGTTCACTCCAGGGCTGGCACCCCACTCGGGCAGTGTCAGATGGGACATGGGCTCCAGAGCTGGGTTCCTGCCACAGGTGATCTCCCAACGCCCCGTAACTACGATGCCTAAAGGCCAGTTAATTCTATATTCTGCTCTAAGGAGAGAGAAGCGGTTACAGAGTCAATGGTCACCAACACCCACAACACCTTTTGTCGGCCAAGTCTTTGCTGGATAGGATTAGCCAGGAGCCTGGGGTCTCCACCGAGGAGTCCCGGCAGGGCCCCGAAAGGGACTGAAGTGGGCTTGTGGCCACCCTGTCCCCACGCCAGGCTGCAGAACGGGGAGGGGAGACTGTTGGGTTTGGAAGCGCATCCAGCCCTCAGACACCTTCCTGCTCCATCAGCAGCAAAGTCGGTGCCCCAGGTCAGGAGGGCCGCCATCCCGCCTTCCGTGACTCTGCACAAACCCTCGGGCACCTGCTCTGGGCCTGCTTCCACAGAGCAGACTCAAGCCAGATATGAGACCTGATGGGGTGACGAGGGTGAACACGCCCCGCACCCCTGAAGGGCCCGTGAAGACCCTACTATTGGGGGAAACTAGGAGCTGGGGCATCTCCTCTGGGCAGGGGCTGAGGCTGCGGGGTGCGTGCGGCGGCTTCGGAGCTGACGGCAGCAAGGGAGGTGGAGGGCTGCTCTTGGGAGGACCAGAGGAGTTCCTGAGCCTCAGGGCCTCCGCGGGGCTCCTCCTCTGCAAGGGGGTCTCTGGAGAGCAGCCTGGAGCCTCCAGAGCAGAGTCCGCGCAGGCCGGGCCAGAGAAGAGAGCCTGCATCAGAGGCAAGAGGGGCTCAGCCTGCGGCGCGGCTGTGGGCTCCCGGAGGGCGACCCGTCCGGCCCTGCAGGGCGCTTCTCCGGGTTCCTGTCCGTGAGGCGGCTCACTTCTTGGTCCCAGCCCTCAAGAGACAGACACTTCTGTCTTCTAAGGGTCCCAGTTCCTCCACTGAAACCTCCCCCCACCAGCCCCAGGCCCGCAGACTCAGCTGGAAGGCCACGCCCTGCAGCTCTGGCTCTGGATGCAGACCTCCAGGCCTGAGGCCCATGTGCGCCCTCAGCCCCGGGCACTCCACCTGCGTGTGGCCGGTCCCCTCACGGTGTCTAAGCCCAGGGAGGCCCCTCCCGCCCTCAGCTCGACCCTAGCAGCTGTGCTCCCTGTCCAGGGAGGCGGGTCCCCCCTTCCCAAGGCCCCTGTTAATTAGGCTGTGTGTCCTGGGTGGTGCTGAGCAGTGGTTTATGAACCAGCTTCCCTTTAAGCTTCTCCAGACCCCTCACAGGCACTCAGTATTTGCTGTTCACTCAGTCGTGTCTGACTCTGCGACCCCGTGGACTGCAGCACGCCAGGCCTTCCTGTCCGTCACCAACTCCTGGAGCTTACTCAAACTCTGGAGGCGGGTCCCCCCTTCCCAAGGCCCCTGTTAATTAGGCTGTGTGTCCTGGGTGGTGCTGAGCAGTGGTTTATGAACCAGCTTCCCTTTAAGCTTCTCCAGACCCCTCACAGGCACTCAGTATTTGCTGTTCACTCAGTTGTGTTTGACTCTGCGACCCCGTGGACTGCAGCACGCCAGGCCTTCCTGTCCATCACCAACTCCTGGAGCTTACTCAAACTCATGTCCATCGAGTTGGTGATGCCATCCAACCATCTCATCCTCTGTCGTCCCCTTCTCCTTCTATCTTCAATCTTTCCCAGCATCAGGATCAGTATCAGCACCAGCAAATGTCTTGCCTTGTGCTCAGGGGAAGGGCCCTTTTCCAGAGCCAGGAGTCAGAGGGTGCCGACTCCATAGGTCACTACCTAGACCCATAGGAGTAGCTGCGAGTACTGGACACTCGTGACCTCCAGCCTCACCCCTCTGAGCCTCGGGACCAGGGTTGGGGGTGTCAGCCCCCCATTTGGAGCCCTTGCTCTTTCCTCCTCCCTGGCCTGGTTCCTCCTGGTTCAACAGCGCCTCCAGGGACTGCACGGCCAGGCCCCTAGAGCCTCGCAGGCAGAGGCCCCTGAGCCAGGAAGCAGCCCCGCCCCAGCCCCCACCTCCGCCCCCCG
>SJXQ01008649.1:156103-168156 GCA_006408695.1 Aepyceros melampus
GGGGGGGGGGGGTCAGACTGGAGCAACGGGAAAGTTTGGGTTTATATTTGAAGATATGGGGAGACTTTGGAGGATCAGATTTTTGTCTATAAAATGATCAGAACTGAACTCCTGTCTTTAATTAGTTACAGTGAGGTTGTCACAGAATCAGCAGGATTCACGGTGCTTCTGGGTCAAGTGACGCGCTGTGATGCTCACACCTGGGGGCAGAGTCACGTCCACAGACACCGCAGAGCCCCCAGGATCGGCTGGCCATGGTGCCTGGCTGCTGCTCGAGGGAGGGGTCCCCGCCCACTGCCTCTTTGAAAGATTCAGGGCCCCGTGTCCCCAGCGGACGACCGCGGTAGACCCAGTCCCTTGCCCTCTCTCGGGCTGCACGGTGGTTAGCCCGTGTTTCCTGGTATCCGGCGACTCTGCACAGCTGAGAAGTCTGCTCCTGCTCTGGGTCTAAAGCAGGCCAGGTGGGAGGCCCTCTCCTGCCCTCCGGCCCCGCCCTGCTGCCGCGCAGGTCTGCTTGGAGACGCCCGGCCCTGGGCCCAGCCTTGCAGGGTCTCGCCCAGTCTCCAGCTGTGTGGGCCCTGCTTGGGGTCAGGATGTCTCCTCGGCGGCCTGTGCCAACAGCCTCCTGCTCCGCCCTCCAGGGTCAGGGAACCTGGGTGCGTCCCTGCTCCCCCTGGGGCTGTGTCTGCCGAGTGCCCTCCCCGATGGCCCATCTCCACCCCCCTGCCTCCGGGCGTCCTCCTCCTCGGACCGTCTGGAGCGTGGAGATGGGCAAGCGTAAAAAGCCAGCACCCACTCCTGCTTTAACTTCATCACCAATTAAGTAAAACTCCTTGGCATCCTCAAAGGAAAAATTGTATTATACATTCTTAAAAACGTATTTAGAATCATCAGCATGATCATTATAATGCATTATTCAGTTAGTTAAATGTGCTTTAAAAAACCTATGAAATACATCTTCATTGTAAGGGCATCTGTTGTTTCTTGCAAAGATTAGCTGTCACTGAATCATCAATTTTTTATTTTATTGTGTGTCTCAGGCTATTTGTTCTAATTAAGGGCCAGGCATGAAGCAAAGCAAACTAGCCTCATTCTATGGAAACTGGGTTTTCAGCCCTGCCATATATGCTGGATGAGCAGCCCCCAGGAGGGACTCGTCTCACGGGGTGGGCAGAGAGGTGGGGGTCCGAGGCCTCGCAGGGCGAGTACAGCCCGAGATGGCCTCCTGCCTGGAGCGGCTCTGACCCTCCGAGGACGGTGTGCAGAGGGGCCCGGGTAGTCCACAGTCCCGCACAGGCTCCCGGGGGATGCAGGACCATGGAGCAGGGCCCCTGGACACTGGGTGAGGGAGGCTGAGGCTGTGGGAGACCAGGGCGGGGAGAGGCGGGGACTCCTCTCGGAGGCCTGATCTCAGGGGCGGGACCCCCCCCTTCTTGTTTGTAGAACAAGCTTTAGCCTCTGAGGCGTTGCCCACCTTCCAGATCGGAACAGAGAGGTGAGAAAATTCCAAAACAAAGGAAGACAGTCAAGCAAGACAAAATAATAATAATAGTTAAGCCATTAAATCGGAGAAGGAAATGGCAGCCCGCTCCAGTGTTCTTGCGGAGAGAACCCCAGGAGAGCCTGGTGGGCTGCCTTCTACGGGGTCGCACAGAGTCGGACACGACTGAAGCGACTTAGCAGCAAGCCATTAAATAAATCAAGGACTTTTACTTTGTTCCCAAGGGCTGCGGGTAATATTGTGAGCCGAGACACTCACACTCCCTGCAGCTGCCCACCGCAGACCTGGAGTGGCTGGAACTCGCTGACCGACACTGAAGATGCTCAAGACATCACCCTGTTACCTCACCACCAAACCACCGGAAGTCCACAACCGTCCCCCTCAACCCGCCTTCCAACACCCTGGTCCGAAAGCCGTGGGCAGCTCGGGCCTTTTGAGCAGAAGCTGCCCATTCTCCTCGCTGGGCCCACGCTGGGCACCCTGCATCAGGACCACGGCCCCCCCTCCCCGCCCCCAGGCAGGAGACAGGCTTTGCTGTGTGCACGTGTTACCTGCTGTGGTAACGAGGAGGGCGTGGTGCTGAGAGACAGTGAGGAAGACAGGTGGGCTTCGGGATACGAGTGGAGATGGCCCCTGATTCACGTGTGTGCAGTGATAAATAGGAAAATACTGTCTCGGCCTGGAAGCAGCCAAGTGTCCGTCAACAGTTGCACAGATGAAGGAGTGACACATATGTAATGAAATATCACTCAGCCACGAGAAAGAAGGGAACGGTGCCATCCGCAGCAGCACAGACGGGCGCAGGGTGATCACACCGAGTGAAGCAGGCAGAGAAAGGGAACGACCACGTGATGCTTCTCGTCTGTGGGGTCACAGCCGTAAGGATGGACTCATTACAAGACAGAAACAGACTCGCAGACCCAAAACCGAGCTCGTGGCACCAAAGGAAAAGGAGGGGATGAACTAGGAGCTCAGGATTGAGAGCACACACTTGCCGTGGTCACGTGTGGATGTGAGAGTTGGGCTGTGAAGAAGGCTGAGCACCGAAGAATTGATGCTTTTGAACTGTGGTGTTGGAGAAGACTCTTGAGAGTCCCTTGGACTGCAAGGAGATCCAACCAGTCCATTCTGAAGGAGATCAATCCTGGGATTTCTTTGGAAGGAATGATGCTGAAGCTGAAACTCCAGTACTTTGGCCACCTCATGCGAAGAGTTGACTCACTGGAAAAAACTCTGATGCTGGGAGGGATTGGGGGCAGGAAGCGAAGGGGATGACCGAGAATGAGACGGCCGGATGGCGTCACTGACTCGATGGATTCTGGGAGATAGTGATGGAGGGGGAGGCCTGGCGTGCTGCGATTCATGGGGTCGCAGAGAGTTGGACACGACTGAATGGCTGACCTGAACTGAGCTCTGCGTGAAGTAGCTGGGTAGCAAGGCTGTACCGTGCAGCCCGGGGACCTGTGAGCAGCATCTTGCTGCAGCCTGTGCCGGCAGAGCATCAACAGGAGCATGCAGGTGATATTTGTATCTGGCCATGTGCCATGAGCCTG
Source organism: Aepyceros melampus (assembly GCA_006408695.1). NCBI lineage: Eukaryota > Metazoa > Chordata > Mammalia > Artiodactyla > Bovidae > Aepyceros > Aepyceros melampus. The sequence continues at coordinate 159,158 of SJXQ01008649.1, forward strand.
AAACTAGCATAGCACTGTGAATCCCCTTTATTCTAAAAAGAAACAAAAAGAGAAAAAAGAAGATTCCCACACACACCAAGCACGGTCTTGGCCGATGTTTACGCGCCATCTGAGGCCCTGCAGGAAGCACACAGCAGGCAGACAGCAGACACGTGCCTGGGACTCTGCAGCTGCTCCTCCCCACCGCTGAGCTCCCAAGCCCGGGCGCACGCTACCCCGCTACCCCCACGAGAGGCCAAACGAGTTGCAGGATCTGCCGGTGTGACCAGTGGGAGCGTTTGAGAGGAGCCTGGGGCTCGGGGATGGTGATGGTGAGCGGCAGGTGCGGTGGAGGCCCCGCGGCAGCCCGGCGGGCCTGGGACCTGGGGCTCCTGTGTTCAGATCCATCAGATACTACGTGGGCAGCAGCACCTCCAGTCCCTCCTGGCCTTCTCTGCTGTGAACAGCATCTCATGGGCCGAGGGGCACCGAGCACCAGGGTTCACCCGGGACAGGGAAAAGGGACACCAGGTCCCTGCGCTTCCCAGCGATACGGCTGGGTGGCTTCTGGCTGCGCTGCGGCTCCCAGACGTGGAGGCCTTGGCGTTTGGTACCAGTGCGCCCAGGACCCCAGAACTGCGTTGCTCCCCATCACGGGTGCGATGCACCCCCAGGCATGTCCCAGATGCTGACAGCAACTGGGTGCAGCCTCTGTTTACAGATCTGCTGGAGAATGAGGCTTAAGGGGGAAATAACAAAGTTTTAATTTCAGCCAGATAATATTTGAGTTAGATAACAAAACTGGCCCTTAAATAAGGGCTGAAGAGGTCCCAGGGAAATCAACCCTGAATATTCATTGGAAGGACTGATGCTGAAGCTGAAACCCCAATCCTTTGGCCACCTGATGCAAAGAGCTGACTCATTGGAAAAGACTCTGACGTTGGGTGCTGCCTGTGGGTGTGAGCTCCCTCCTGTGCAGAGCGCCCACGGGAGGGGAGAAGGACTTCCCCTGAGCTGGGGCAGGCGGCCAGGCACCCGCTGCCTGTGGGTGTGAGCTCCCTCCTGTGCAGAGCGCCCACGGGAGGGGAGAAGGACTTCCCCTGAGCTGGGGCAGGCGGCCAGGCACCCGCTGCCTGTGGGTGTGAGCTCCCTCCTGTGCAGAGCGCCCACGGGAGGGGAGAAGGACTTCCCCTGAGCTGGGGCAGGCGGCCAGGCACCCGCTGCCTGTGGGTGTGAGCTCCCTCCTGTGCAGAGCGCCCACGGGAGGGGAGAAGGACTTCCCCTGAGCTGGGGCAGGCGGCCAGGCACCCGCTGCCTGTGGGTGTGAGCTCCCTCCTGTGCAGAGCGCCCACGGGAGGGGAGAAGGACTTCCCCTGAGCTGGGGCAGGCGGCCAGGCACCCGCTGCCTGTGGGTGTGAGCTCCCTCCTGTGCAGAGCGCCCACGGGAGGGGAGAAGGACTTTCCCCTGAGCTGGGGCAGGCGGCCGGCCGCCCGCTGCCCGTGGGTGTGAGAGCCACGGAACAGGGGAACCGGAGGCGCGGGTGACAGGGCAGCTCCCGGACACCCCGGCTCCTCCAGGTGTGAAAGGCCCGCATGCTGCCTGGCAGTGGGCTCAGCCGGGGAGGAAAGTGCAGGCTGACACGGGCTGTGCCCGAGAGGACCCTGCCCTGCCGCTGTGTGGGGGCAGAGGGCTCCCCCACGGGCCCCTCCTGCCACCTCATCGGCCGCTAGGAGCTGAGGCTTGGGACGGAGCTTGTGAGTGACTTTCCCAAGGTCGTGACAGATAGGCGAGGCCTGGGGAGCAGGGGCTCCGGCTGGCCTTGCTCCTCTTGGTGCTGGGGAAGGAGCTGCAGGTCACCCCTCAGGTGAAGAGGGAGACCAGGGCCCAGGGGACGTCTGTTCCCCACAGCCTGCATCTGAGGGCCAGCCCTGATCTGCAGGAAGGTGGCTGGAGGAGGTGCTGGGGCGGAGGCTGGTCGTTGGGCAGGAGCAGGCCGTGGGCAGTCATGAGGAGTCCGTGCTTCTTTCCAGAGAGGCTCAGGTGACTGACAGGCACGCAGTTCACTGAAGCAAATCCGGAGAGCCTGGAAGACGAATTGAAGGAGATATTGGAGGTGACATTCGTGAATTAAAGGGACAGGAGTTACCCCAAGGGTCTGTGAGATGTCTTATCATCCTGAGACTCTGCCTGTGTGATTTGTATCTGAAATGACACAGGAGATGCACACTTGGGTGTCCCAGGTTCAGACCTGCTTCAGACAATGCTGGGTGTGAATGGCGGGGGGTGGGGGGGATCTGTGCTGTTAAAGCAGCCTCGGGGCCCCCGGCACAGCGGTGTGTAGCGCTCGGCTCACTGAAGCACACCCTGCCCACCCTGCCAGGCCGCGCCCGGAGGGGAACCCACTGCTGGGCTCGGGGGGCCTGCCCAGGGCGCTGAGCTCCACTCTGGGAACCCCCAGTCTCGTTTAGCTGCGTCTGGATGAAGTGCAGGCTCCATTCAGAGCAGGCTTGGCCTGAACTTGAATTTGCAAAGTCAACCTCCGTTGTTCACATTCATGGACAAAGGACCGCCTCTCTTCTGCAAACCAAACCCTCTCTAGGGTTCAAGTCACAGTTCTTCCAAGGATGAGATGTGGAGTGAAAGATGGGCAGAGAAAATGTCTCATTTTTGGTTTAAAACTGTGGGGCAGAAAGCCATTTTCACCCAGGCCGGTGAAGGCAGAGTGGATGTCAAGTTAACAGGGCAGATGAGAAGGCTGAGGACTCCAGGTTCTGGGAGGCTGTGAGCCCACAGCTGCAGGCTTCGCTGGAAACACCTGGGAAGTGGGTGGGGACGGAGGCTCCTGGGTGTCAGCGGTCCCACCGGGGCTCAGCAGACATCCTGGGAGCGTCCTAGTCTGAGAAGGGGTACACACGGTTCTCACTTCTGTCTGAAAGGGGAACTGAATCCTGGTTTTCACAGTTCAGAAGGTGAGAAGTAAGTTTCGGAGCCTAGAACTTTGTTTCCTTTCCGCTGAGTGGGAAGAGGTGCTCTGCCCCGTGCTGTTAACCTTTGTGGGGTTACCTGCGCCTCTCCCCCCACCATGCTCTGCCTCTGTCNGACCCTGATGCTGGGAGGGATTGGGGGCAGGAGGAGAAGGGGACGACCGAGGATGAGATGGCTGGATGGCATCACGGACTCAATGGACGTGAGTCTGAGTGAACTCCGGGAGTTGGTGATGGACAGGGAGGCCCGGCGTACTGCAATTCATGGGGTCGCAAAGAGTCGGACACGACTGCACGACTGAACGGAACTGAACAAGGGGAGGGCATAGCCAGGTCAGAGGAGGAAGTGGTGGGAAAACAGGACCGGCATCCACCCTCAGATCTCTGAGAGACTCACCGTCAGACAAGGAAGAAAGGCCACTGTGAGGAGGGTGGAGGAAGGAGTCTTATCACGCAGCAACCACAGGTCTTAAAATAATGGACTCACACTTGGACACGGGAGAAGAGGGCGACCGACATGAAGCCCTGATTCCTCTCCTTCTCCGGTCAGTTTATCTGTCCACCTCCTGCCACCCAAGTCCCGGCCTCTCTGCTCTGTGTCTGTCTCACTGGCCCCAGCGTCCAGCCCCCCTTGACATGTGCGGGGAATCCGTCCACCTGATCCCATCTCCAGGCTCTTGGTGAGCATGTTGCTCAGGAAAACCTCTGCCATAAACCCTGCTCTTAACTCCACTCTCGATGCTCTTTGTGGCAAACAGCCAGGACCATCTGGGCACTTATGAGGAAGAAAAATAAACGACCTGAAAGGGGCGAGGCCGTCAGCATCATTCACAGTCTCCGCATTGTGGGTTGACAAGCAATCGCTGGGCCTGATCCTGAGAAGTGACTCTTGAAAAGGAGACGGAGAAATGAGTTCTCTCGGGAACGCGTCACTGGGAGCATCGGATGAATAAGCAGGCATGTGCTGAGTGGAGATTCTTCAGCCCAGGCCCGGCCGTGGTGTCACAGAGCTCACGCCCCCAGCATGCTTCGTGTCTTAGTCCGCATCTGTCAGAGGGCCTGGTGCTTTCAGGGTTAAACGTTCTCATGCTGGTGGTGGCTTTGGGGTTAGCTGGATGGACCGAGAGCACCAACCCGAGGACACTGTATGGGCTCCCACAGACCCACACCACAAGGCTGCCAGCCCGGCTCCCACAGGCAGCCCTTCTGCCCCAGGGGACCGTGTCTCTTGTCTGCAACAGAGCCAGGGTGCTGTGGTTTCCCGGTAAAGTTTCTCTGAATAGAAGTAATGGAGCATGATAGGAACCACACCATCTCAGGAGACAACTGACCTGGATTCCAGCCCCAGTTTTGTCATAAATTTCCGAGTATTTTCCCACTGTGCCTTGGAATAAAATGGAAACAATTAAACCTAATTTATCCCATGTAGGTTTGTCATGCACTAGAAAACAGTTCGGGAGGTTCCAAGAAAAAGGCTTTGATTGGGTTAATACTATCAATGTCACACAGACCATGGATTAATACGAGCAATGCCACACAGACCATGGATTAATACGAGCAATGCCACACAGACCATGGCCAGATTTGCAGGGTTTCCAGGTTAACATTACTCTCAAAATGAATGTGGCCTCATTTCAGCCTCATAAAGTCCATTGTCAAGTGGACAGAATGAAAGTTATCTTAGAATAAAGTTGTTTCTCCCTCTCTCAAATTACGACAACGCTCCTGGGAGAGGTTTGCGCTGTAGAAAGCTGTTTTTCACACGCATCCTTCTTTCGGAGCAGCCTACACCTCCCATTCACTAGAGAGTCACTCAGGTTCTGTGGAAAGACGGCCCTGTGCGGGTCACTGCCCACTCGGCCTGACACTGGACAGTCCTCTTTCCGGCGTGAGTTTTCTCAGCCCCAGGAACCAACCCCAAATACTGTCACCCAGACCCAAGAATCCGGGTTCCGGTCCAGCAGGCAGGGGACCAGGGACAGCGGCTGAGCCTGTGCCCCACCCACGCCCCCACCCGTGTCGCTGGCTGCGACAGGGAGGGCGTTTCCCTGCGGCAGACGCTGCGGAGCCCGAGACCGCAGTCAGCGGGACTGAGGAGGGACGCCCTGGAACCGGCGCTCTCCCTGGCCTCCCTCCACCCCCTTCCACGGCTTGTCCTCCGCGTCCTCCTCTGAGGTTTCCCAGAGCGGGGCTCACCGAGCCTGACCCATGAAAACTGCTGAAGGCCAAGGGGGCTGTTTCAGGCCCAGAACCGGGTTCGGGCCCGTCCTGGAGCACCGGCTTAGGGCAGGGTGAGGGCGCGGCTGGAGGGCCCCCGACGGCCCAGCGACGTGCAGCCGCCCCTGTTCACCTTCTGTCCTTGGCCCCAAACGGGGTCGGGAGGCCCACGCAGCAGCCCTGCCGCCCCTGTTCCACACTGTTAAGGGTTTGAAAAGAGTCAGTAATGAGAACGTTTTGGATAAATGAGTCCTCTATGAAACATATTACCCACAAATCCAATGAAAACTAAAATGGGCAAAAGGAGTTTTCCTATTCCTCATAAATATATCTACAAGAAACGAAAATCCACAGAAGCAGCAGGAGACAGAGGGTCCCTGATGTCACCGCAAAGTTCTGAGAGGAAGAATTTGTCACAGATTCCGGGATCATTAAATACAAAGAGCGCACCTCAAAGAAAAGCTTTGATTACAGGTCTCAGAGAAAGGTATTCATTGTGGAAGGAGTTGCTTATTGTAAAACAAGGCTCCGAGGCAGCTCTATCCCAATAAACAAAATGAAACTAATTGAAGGACTTCCCTGGTGGTCCAGAGGTTAAGACTTCCCTTCCAAGTGCAGGGGTGCGGGTTCAATCCCTGGTCTGGGAGCTAAGATGCCGTAGGCCTCTTAGCCAAAAACAAAACATAAAGAAGTCTGGGGCTTCTCTGTCCAGCGTGCTTCTACTGGGGATACCTGGGCATCTCTTTTATTACAAAGTCATGACGCTGCCTGGGACAGAAACCCAGTTCAAAACTGCTGACTTCCATCCCGGTCTGAGGCTCTCCTCGGCTCCTGTGTGCTTCCTCCACCCTCTCTCCAGCTGCCCTCTGTGCCCCGCCCGCCCCGGGCACCTCTGGGTCCCCCTCTCCCTCCGTCCTCACCCTCGAGCGTCCCTCCTCGGCCGAGGGCAGCCGGTCACGGTGCTTCTGCTGATGTTTTCTCCTGCTGTGACTCTGTGTCATTGTCTTTTGAGGAGGGCGGCTGCTGCTGCTGCTGCTAAGTCACTTCAGTTGTGTCCGACTCTGGCGACCCCACAGACGGCTACTGCGGTTTGAAATACTTCAAGGGGAAGGGAAGGTTAGAAATGAAATTCAAGAAGTGGATTCCTTCGAGATCTCCTGGGATTCTCTGTGCTGGCAGACTCATTATTTTGTGAGATGACTGCCGATTGTGACTGGCCGGGGGGAGGGGGTGCTTTAGACCACGCCCACGGCTGTCAGCAGACAATATCTCAGGCTGAACCGTAAAATGAACCCGTGAGGCTTTGCCAGTTCATCTTGCTCAGAAAAGACTTAGGGCCAGTGTTAGATAATGTTCCCCATGAACACATGCTGTTTATTTATTAAGCTCGTAACTTAACTGCTAGTTAGATAAATTTGGGAGATTTCACATGTCCATAAAACTACTGCAAAAACATGGCATGGAATATTTCCATCACCCCAGAAAGCTTGCTTGGGCTGTTTAAGATAACACTTCCTGCTTACATCAAGAAACCAACCTGCTGAATTTATACCAAAGCCAAAGCTTATATTCGATGGAGCTTCTCCGATAGCTCAGTTGGTAAAGAATCCACCTGCAATGCAGGAGACCCTGGTTTGATCCTGGGTCGGGAAGATCTGCTGGAGAAGGGATAGGCTACCCACTCCAGGATTCTTGGGCTTCGCTTGTGGCTCGGCTGGTAAAGAATCTGCCCACAATGCGGGAGACCTGGGTTCGATTCCTGGGTCGGGAAGGTCCCCTGGAGAAGGGGACGACCACCCACTCCAGTATTCCGGCCAGAGAATTCCAGGGACTGAGCTACTTTTACTCACTCACTTATTTGATTGTCCTTCAACTTCACATCAGTGAGATCACGTGGAACGTGTGCTTTGCGTCTGGTCTATTCCACTCAGAATAATGTTTGTTCCATTTATGGATGGGCTGCATTCGGTGTCTGAGCCGCATTGCCCTGGAATATTCCATAATTTGGCATTCACCCTTCAGTCGATGGATATCTGGGTTGTTTTCAGTGTCTAGCTCTTGTAACAAAGCTAGTTAAGTATTCTTGGCAATTGATTTTGTGAACACGTAATCCAAACTTCCTTTGCTGAATAACTAGCAGTGGAATTGTTGGGCCAGACGTGTATTTGACATTATTTTAAGAAAACTATCAAAAAGTTTGCCAAAGTGAGTGTTTCAATTTTATACTCCCTCAGCTATGCCTGAGTTAATTCATACCTTTGACAGTGTTTCATACGAGAATCATCAGAAGTTTTTCATTTTGGTGATTCTAGTGGGTTGAAGATGGTAGCTCACTGTGGTTTTAAATTATTTATCACCCTGATAAATAATGATGTTGAGCATGATTTCATATGCTTATTGGTTTTCAAATGTCTTTTTTCATGAAATGCCTATTTGCATTTTTCAATGGGTTTTTCATGTATTAATTGTTGAATTGTACACGACTCCCCCTTTTTATATCTACATATCTGCATCTATTTCTAAAACTATGCAACATCTTCCAAGTTGTCACATGTCTACTCATTTTTAATAATGTTTTTTGATAAGTAGATAAAGCATCTGTCTACAATGCAGGAGACCTGGGTTCGATCCCTGGGTCGGGAAGATCCCCTGGAGAAGGAAATGGCAATCCACTCCAGTACTCTTGCCTGGAGAATCCCATGGACAGAGGAGCCTGGTAGGCTACAGTCCATGGGGTCGCAAAGAGTCAGACACGACTGAGCGACTTCACACACTCACTCAGATAAACTTAATAAAAATGAAAAATGATGAAAGACTGTCAGGGCAACGAAGGTGCAGCATTTGAGGATTTTTCTCAAAATTTTAAAAACAAATGCAATTTAGTCTGCTGTTTATATGAGTTGAGATTGTAATAGCCTAGCTGATGGATAGAAATATTCACAGAAAGGAGGTTAAAATTATGAGGACAAGAAGTAGCTTTGAAATTTGAGTTGATGATTGTGAAGAGAGCATGGAGGCAGTGGGGCAGAGAGGCACAGAGGAGGGCCGACTCATGCCCCGAGGATGACAGTGGTGGTGGTGATGGTGGCAGTGATGACGGTGGATGTATGATGGTGATGGTGATGGTGACGGTGATAATGGTGGTGATGACGGTGGTGATGGTGGTGATTACAGTGATGGTGATGGTGGTGAGAGTGATGGTGATAATAGTGGTGATGGTGGTGATGGTGATGATGGTGATGGTGATGATGGTGATGGTGATGACAGTGATGACAGTGATGATGGTGATGGTGGTGATAATAGTGGTGATGATGGCAATGGTGGTGATGATGGCGATGGTGATAATGGTGGTGATGGTGGTGATGGTGGTGGTGATTACAGTGATGGTGATGGTGACGGTGATGGTGATGGTGGTGACGGTGATGGTGGTGATGGTGACGGTGATGGTGGTGATGGTGATGGTAATAGTGGTGATGGTGATGGTGGTGATAATAGTGGTGATGGTGGTGGTGGTGGTGATGGTGGTGATTACAGTGATGGTGATGGTGGTGAGAGTGATGGTGATAATAGTGGTGATGGTGGTGATGGTGATGATGGTGATGGTGATGATGGTGATGGTGATGACAGTGATGACAGTGATGATGGTGATGGTGGTGATAATAGTGGTGATGATGGCAATGGTGGTGATGATGGCGATGGTGATAATGGTGGTGATGGTGGTGATGGTGGTGGTGATTACAGTGATGGTGATGGTGACGGTGATGGTGATGGTGGTGACGGTGATGGTGGTGATGGTGACGGTGATGGTGGTGATGGTG
>SJXQ01008649.1:181813-201815 GCA_006408695.1 Aepyceros melampus
CCGATCCAGCACCCAGCTGGGTGGGCAGCAAGCAGGGCCAGTGGCCAGTGTAGTCTCCACATCACGGCGATGAACTTGCTGGAAACCCGGGGGGGCAGGCCTTTCACAGGAGCCTGGTGACACTTTGGGCGCCCGGCCAGGTGCACTGCTTCTGTTCTGGGTAAAGAAGCCAATTCATCCTCTGCTTTGTACAGATCCATTCCACTCCCACACTCAGACAAGCCGAGAAATGACAAGGGGAAGGACTGCCTCGGCAAAGACCTCGTCTCGTTGGTGTTTCTAATATTCGGAAGGAAAAAGATTAGTGTCTTTTCCGTGTTTTCTTATACGTGTTTCACTTATTCCTCACACCAGTCCCCGTGAGCACAGGGTCACCCAAGGACCACTGTGCCGAGCATGGAACAACGTGACCCCAAGGCTGACCTGTAAACACGACACCCCGGCAGAGAAGCCGCCCTCAGCTCAGAGCAATCTCAGAAACAACGTGTGCAAGAGGAAATGGGCAGAGTGAGCTCCCTGCAGCCGCAGGGCACCTGCTGACTGTGAAGCTGGGGGCCCGGCTCAGGTCAGAGGGCACCCCAGGCCCTCAGAGGGGCCCCGGGCAGTTGGCTTTGGGTACCTCTTTCCTTCCTCTCTTTGTCAAGCCAGCCAAGACCCTGATGGATCCACCGCCAGTTTCCTGAGGGGGCAGAATGTAGGCTGCCGAGAAGCCGCTCCCCCACCGCAGGAGCCGCTGGGGATGCCGGGCAGCCGGGCACGGGCGGTGGTCCAAGCCTTGGTGCTGGCCACGCTCCCTGTGGGCACTGCTCTGAGCCTGTGCGGGTGTCCGGCCCCTGGGAGGGGCGCACGTAGCGCAGGACCAGAGGCCCTGCCAGGAGGCCGCGTGCAGTCCTCCCCCACAGCTCATCAGCCAGAAGGAGTTTTGTCCTGAAAGGCAGACAGTTTGGTTTCAGCGCTGCACAGCCAGGCTGCATACTACACCCATCATGCTGGAGCGTGAGCCCAGGCCAGCCAGCAAATCACCCTCCCATCGCACACAAGCAGAAGTTTCCCAAGCCACGCACATGTGGACGCAGCGGCGAGGGATTCACCGCAGTCTTCAAGAGCGGGAGCGGTTAGTTCTTTAGCTAATCTTAGGTACAAGGCGCACTCTCAAGCCGTTTTACCAAATTCATCATACGGTGTTAGAAGTGGGAGGCAAGAGAAGAGCCAGTTGCTTCCTGCTCCCCAAAATGAATGGCGACGTGATTCTTGACGTTTCTTGAAAATGGTGAAAAGTTTTTCCTGTTTGATGGTGGAGAATGTGACACAGACAGAATGTCCGTATTTGGCACGAACCTAGCTCAACTGATTTGGTAAATGATGAGGACTGGGTGTAGAAAGGGACGTTTCAATGCAGCCCAAATACCCATCGCCAGTAGCACACATTCTACGCATTCGCAAGAAGCAGCAGCATCCGTCATCTCACTTCCAGGGAAATTGAGAGATTTCAGTGGATTTTTTTCATATTGTAAAGAACTTACCTCCACCATTAGATCCTAAATCCTCAATAACAGACTCTGAGAGGGAAGTATCACCACTTTCTGTAAGCTATACCCAAATAAAACTGCAACCATGAACCCACACACATCTTTTTCTTTTTATTGCCAAATAATATTCCATCACATGGATGTAGCATATTTTTTTCCCTTTTTATTGGAGGATATTTGCTTTACAGTATTGTGCTGGTTTCTGCTGGACAGCAGCATGAACCAGCCACAGGTATGCACTCGTCCCCTCCCTCATGACCCTCCCTCCCACCTCCCACCACATCCCACCCCTCCAGGTTGCTGCAGCACGGGCTTGAGCTCCCTGCATCACACAGCAGATGCCCACCTGCAGTCTGTTTTGCACGTGGTGACGCCCGCGTTTGCACGCTGCTCTCAGCTCGTCCCACCCTCTCCCCGCTGGGTGCCCAGAGCTGTTCTCATCTGCAGGACGGCAGCAGAGATGTAGACTTAGAGTGCACGTATTTCAAATGTGTTCAGATATGGTTTGGTAGTTTCATTTTTTACAATAAAATCTTTTAAGTATTTTATTGTTAATGTTTCATGTTTCATTATGTCCTTTTTAATATACCTCGTTTATTTTCATTATTTTTTTTACGGCAAAATTGTCTTACAGCCAATTAGTTGTGCAGTGAAATGGCTTCAGTGAAAATTCCTACATGAAAACACCTAGAACCCAAAGGCACAGGGATATAACATAAGTGACCCAAGGGTGGCCAGTTGAGGTGTAATAAACCCTCCTTAGGGATCCCCTCTCCCTGGGGGCGGCGGGGTGACTTGCAGTGTGGTGGGTGGGGGCCAAGAGGAAGCAGGGAGAGGTTTGGGGGCTGCAGGGAGGGGACACCCTGGCACTGGGCTCCACGGCAGCCTCACCTGCCAAGAGGGCAGGGTTACCCCCGAATCTGAGACAGCCCGTCCCCCAACATTCACGCCCAGATGGGGTGAGGATGGAGGACCGTCTGCTCCTCCGACCGTCGAGGAAGCAAAGCCCTGTCTCCCTGGTGGTCTACTCTAAGCAGGCTTGATGGACAGGTATTCTTGCCAAGTATCCCCGCTTAACAGCTGCCTTCCAGCCTTTGCACTGTCCACCTTCACGGACAGCCGCCCCTGTTTCTCAGTCCACCTCCCCGAGGACAAGTGCACCGACGACCACACCACCAACCGTAGGGGAGCAGGACTCCGCATACAGCGTCCTCTGTGATGGGCCAGGTGTGGTCTACTCTAAGCAGGCTTGATGGACAGGTATTCTTGCCAAGTATCCCCGCTTAACAGCTGCCTTCCAGCCTTTGCACTGTCCACCTTCACGGACAGCCGCCCCTGTTTCTCAGTCCACCTCCCCGAGGACAAGTGCCCGACGACCACACCACCAACTGTAGGGGAGCAGGACTCCGCATACAGCATCCTCTGTGATGGGCCAGGCCCCCATTTTGTGGGAAATGTGAAGCGGGGGTGGGGGGCGGGGACTGGGCCGAGTCTGGCATCAGGGCTGCCCAGCCCCGCGCAACCAGGGCCGGCCATCTCTGGACACTGGGGTCCTCGCTGATAACCTGAGGGGGGATGCGGCGACCGGGGTCTGCTGTCCGCAGGCCTCGACTCTACACTCCAGGTTCTGACCCGAGGCTTCCCCTCCTCAGCCTGCGCACTTCGTCAGGACCGAGGTCACAGAGCATTCTGGGTACAAGACGGGGCTCAGTGCTCCTCGTGGGGCCTGTGAGCAGCTCTGGCCCGAGCTCAGTGGGCCAGCACTAGACTCATAGCTTTCAGCCAGGCCAGCGCTTCCAGTAGAAAACGGATCACCTTCCCTAGAGACCTCTCCTCACCTGGAGGCCTCTGAACTCTAAGGCGTTGAGACTTCGCCAAGATCCTTAGCATTAAAACTGGGGCTTCCCTGACACCTCAGCTGGTAAAGAATCTGCCTGCATTGCAGGAGACCCCGGTTCGAGTCCTGGGTCGGGAAGATCCACTGGGGAAGGGATAGGAGACCCGCTCCTGGGTTCTTGGGCTTCCCTCTTGGCGCAGCTGGTGAAGATTCCACCTGCAATGCAGGGGACTGGGTTTGATCTCTGTGTTGGGAAGATCCCCTGGAGAATGGACTAGCTACCCACTCCAGTATTCTGGCCTGGAAAATGCCACAGACTGTATAGTCCATGGGGTCACAAGGAGTTGGACACGACAGCGATTTTCACTTAGAATTAAAAACACATTAAAGTTTTTTTGGATAAATATGATGCAACGATATATTTGCTTCTTAGTTTCATCAAATGCACTCCCCAGGGTTCAAGGAGAGCTCACGTGCCCCAAAGAAGCCTTGGCCTGAGGGGACATGTCTTTGAGAAGGCGAGGCTGCTGTGGGGACCGAACATCTGGCTCCACGCCGTAGCTTCTCCCCAGTCCTTGTTCTGTTTGTGACAAAGTGAGCAGTTTCCTAGAGGAAAACTTACTGCCTGGAAGTGAAACAGAAGATACGTATATGGTCCCCCTGAAGTTCACTGGTGCCAAAGTAAGTCTTCATTCTTCCAGCAAGAGCACGGCTAACATTTGTTTTGATAAACTACTGAAGTTACGTGGCTTTCTTTTAGGATCCAAGTGGTTCTGGTGACAGAATGCGAGGCCGTGACTGTGGCAGTGGGGGCTGTGCCGGCGTTAAAGCAAAGGTCCCTCGAGATAGGGGTAAGGCTCCCAGGTCCCGAAGCAGGTGGAGCCCCGAGTGGAGAGGGAGGGGGAGGCAGGTACCCACACCTTTGTGCATCAGCAGGAGGGGCTGGGTGACGGGGATGACGAGTCTGGGGAGGGGGAAGGCAGGCGCACAGGAGGGAGGAGGGGTCCTGACCCATAAGCTTATTTTCAGCTCCTGCCCTGGCCCTGCTCAGCAAAGCAGCTCACACCTGCCTGGCGCCCAGCATTGCCAGATGGAGGTGGGCAGAGAGCCACAGGCCTCCTTCCCCCAGCCTTGTCTGCCTTTCCATGCGGGCATAAGTAGGTTGAGGACATACTTATTTTGCTGATTTCAAGTCTTATGGTGATTCCAGAGGGCATTTTCCATTCAAAACAACACAAATGCACTGAGCACACCCTCATTAATTCTCTTATTGATGTTTATGCTGCCTCAATATTCTTGCAAGCCTAAAAACATCCCTTGAACATTCATTTTGATTTCTTCTAAGCAACTCTAATCAGTCCTTTGAAGAATAAAACTTTGGGTGCTTTTTCATTGATGGCTTGGAAGTAAATTTCCCGTTTTCAAGGGATTAGAATTTTCCCAGCTCAGAACTCATCTTAGAGGGGAAGGGAGTGAGCCTTTTTAAAGATCTGACCCCTTAAAACGACGCTGGGATTTGAATTCCACTGTGAGGCTCATGGAGTGATGTGAGGGGAGCATTCCCCAGTGGGAACCGTTCTAGAAATTCAGAGTCTGCTTCTCACTGCTGACCTCTGTCTCCACTGTGGGGACCCACACCCTGGTTGTGTCTATTACGTCCAGGCTGTGAACAGAGCCGCCCAAGTGCCGTCTTGTGCCGTCGGGGGCAGCGCTGAGGGCTCCAGGGAGGCGGTGTCGGCTCCCAGCCTGGCAGGCCCACGTGCAGGGCCCGGACACGAGAGAGCATGTGGTCCTCGTGCTCTTGTAAGCAGCATGCTCAGGTAGCATCTTCTAGTTCTTCACCACTGAAAGCGCCCCTGGAGGCAGGGAGCACCCTGTGGTCTTAGGAAATGCTGGCAGGAGGCTTGAGGGATGAGTCCCTGCTGGAGACACAGGTGTGGAAGTGGCAGGGCCAGGATGGCCAGATTCCACACTGGGGTCTCTGCTTTTCCTGCTCTTGTCCTTTTGTTATGTTTATGGGGGGACGAACTCCGAAACTGAGTGGCTGGGACAGGATTTGAAAAAGGCGGAGCCTCTCAGTCCTGCCCTTTTCCTCCTCTCTAGCAGGTTGGGGGTGTGGATCACAGTAAACTGTGGAAAATTCTGAAAGAGATGGGAATACCAGACCACCCGACCTGCCTCCTGAGAAATCTGTATGCAGGTCAGGAAGCAACAGTTAGAACGGGACATGGACCAACAGACTGGTTCCAAATAGGAAAAGGAGTACGTCAAGGCTGTATATTTTCACCCTGCTTATTTAACTTCTATGCAGAGTACATCATGAGAAACGCTGGGCTGGAAGAAGCACAAGCTGGAATCAAGATTGCTGGGAGAAATATCAATAACCTCAGATATGCAGATGACACCACCCTTATGGCAGAAAGTGAAGAGGAACTCAAAAGCCTCTTGATGAAAGTGAAAGAGGAGAGTGAAAAAGTTGGCTTAAAGCTCAACATTCAGAAAATGAAGATCATGGCATCCGGTCCCATCACCTCATGGGAAATAGATAAGGAAACAGTGTCAGACTTTATTTTTGGGGGCTCCAAAATCACTGCAGATTGCAGAGTACATCATGAGAAACGCTGGGCTGGAAGAAGCACAAGCTGGAATCAAGATTGCTGGGAGAAATATCAATAACCTCAGATATGCAGATGACACCACCCTTATGGCAGAAAGTGAAGAGGAACTCAAAAGCCTCTTGATGAAAGTGAAAGAGGAGAGTGAAAAAGTTGGCTTAAAGCTCAACATTCAGAAAATGAAGATCATGGCATCTGGTCCCATCACTTCATGGGAAATAGATGGGGAAACAGTGGAAACAGTGTCAGACTTTATTTTTTGGGCTCCAAAGTCACTGCAAATGGTGACTGCAGCCATGAAATTAAAAGACGCTTACTCCTTGGAAGAAAAGTTATGACCAACCTAGATAGTATATTCAAAAGCAGACATTACTTTGCCTACAGACTAAGGTCTGTCTAGTCAAGGCTATGGTTATTCCAGTAGTCATGTATGGATGTGAGAGTTGGACTGTGAAGATGGCTGAGCGCCGAAGAATTGATGCTTTTGAGCTGTGGTATTGGAGAAGACTCTTGTGAGTCTCTTGGCCTGCAAGGAGATCCAACCAGTCCATCGTAAAGGAGATCAGTTCTGGTGTTCTTTGGAAGGAGTGATGTTGAGGCTGAAACTCCAATACTTTGGCCACTTGATGCGAAGAGCTGACTCATCTGAAAAGACCCTGATGCCGGGAAAGATTGAGGACAGGAGGAGAGGGGGACGACAGAGGATTAGATGGTTGGATGGCATCACTGACTCAATGGACATGGATTTGGGTGGACTCTGGGAGTTGGTGATGGACAGGGAGGCCTGGCGTGCTGCGGTTCATTGGGTTTCAAAGAGTCAGACACGACTGAGCGACTGAACTGAGCTGAAGTAGTAGGTTGGTCCCTGGTGGGAAGGCGGCCTCTTCAAATTTGACAGGAGTGGACTGTGTCTCTGGATCATGAGTTTTTGAGGTTGTCATCCACCTCCAGTACCCTTGCCGTCTGCTTGGATTGCTCCAGGCCTCAAAGAGGTCCTGGAGACAGGACTTGATCAGTTTTCCTTCTTATTTGTTTGAAAATACATGCACCTCTATGTTGACTGCAGTATTATTTCCCACAACCAAGACATGGAAGCAACCCCAATGCTCATCAACAGATGGAAGGATAAAGAAGACGTGGTGCAAATGTACAATGGAATATCACCCAGTCATTAAAAGGGATGAATGCTTCTCATCTGTGACCACTTGGAGGGACCTAGGAGATACCAGGCTAAAAAACTTAGAGAAAGACAAATAACGCATGATTTCATTTATATATATGAAATCTAAAAAGCAAAAAAAAAGAGAGAGAGAGAACAAACAACAGAACGGAAACAGAGTCATTACATACAGAGAATAAACAGGCAGTTGCCAAGACGGGAGCAGAATAGCGGGAGGAGAGAAGTAGGTGAGAGAGGTTAAGAGGTACAAACTCCCAGTGGTAAAATAAATGAGTCACATGTATGACATGTACAGTGTGGGGAACACAGTCAATACTTAGGTAATATCTTTGTATGGTGACAGATGGTAATTAGACTCTCTGTGGTGATCACCTTGAAATTTATAGAAATATCAAATCACTCTGCTGTGTAAAGGAACTGGCCTAGTGTTGTGGGTCAATTATACATAAAAAACAAACTCGTAGAACAAGAGGTCACTAGCAGTGTGGTTACTAATGTGGGTGATAGAAAGAGAGGGATGGGATCAAGATAATCAAAAGGTACAAACTTTCAGTTATATGTTAAATAATAAGTACTATGGATGTAACAGCTGCTCCTGCTAAGTCGCTTCAGTCATGTCTGGCTGTGCGACCCCACAGATGGCAGCCCACCAGGCTCCCCCATCCCTGGGATTCTCCAGGCAAGGACACTGGAGTGGGTTGCCATTTCCTTCTCCAAGACATGAAAGTGAAAAGTGAAAGTGAAGTCACTCAATCATGTCTGACTCTTCGAGACCCCATAGACTGTAGCCTACCAGGCTCCTCCGCCCATGGGATTTTCCAGGCAAGAGTACTGGCGTGGGTTGCCATTGCCTTCTCCCATGGACATAACTACAACCTCATAAATACAACTGACATTGCTGCATTTATATATGAAAGTTGTTAAGAGGGTAAATCCTAAGAGTTCTCATCACAAGGAAAAATATTTTTTCTACTCCATTAATTTTTATCTATGTGAGTTGATGAATGTTCACTAAACTTACATGGTCATGATTTCACGAGGTATGTAAGTCAAATCATTACGCTGCCTGCCTTAAACTTATACAGGGCTGTGTGTCAATTATATCTCAATACTACTGGGGAAGAAAGAATAGAACTTATTTCAAGAAGAATGATTTCTTGAAAATATAGTTTAGGGAAAATTGGAAACAGGTTTACAAAGCTGTTCTGTTATAAAACCGTTGTTGATTTTAAGGGTATTTTGCTTGGCTGTAATGCAGCCGCCCCAGCTCTGGTGGCTGCAGTGCCCTCTGCCACTCATGACTTTCAATGTCTTTGAGCTTTTGCATCGGTAGAGGGGTTAAACGCCAACCTGCAGCCAGAAGGCAAACAACAAATCGGGGAACAGGGAGACACGGCTGTTAGAAGCATCCCGTCTCAGAAGCAGAAAAATCAAAAGGAGTGTTAGTCACTCAGTCGTGTCCGGCTCTTCGGGACCCCATGGACTACACAGTCCGTGGAATTCTCCAGGCCAGAGTACTGGAGTGGGTAGCCTTTCCGTTCTCCAGGGTGTCTTCCCAACCCAGGGATCGAACCCAGGTCTCCTGCATTTGCAGGAGGATTCTTTGCCATATGAACCACCAGGAGAGGCAAGAAAGAAGATGAAAAAGGAACAGAAGGAGACAGTCTGAGTGACCCCAGGGCCACCGAAAAACGCACCCCCACACACATCAGCCTGGTGGCTCAGCTGGCAGAGGCTCTGCCTGCAGTGTGGGAGGCCTGGGTGGATCCCTGGGTTGGGAAGACCCCCTGGAGAAGGGAAAGGCTCTCCGCCCCAGGACCCTGGCCTGGAGAACCCTGTGGACTGTATATTCCATGGGTCACAAAGAGCCGGACTCGACTGAGCGACTTTCACTTCACACATCACCGGAGCTCTCAGGAGAAAAGAAACAGAAGCAGGAGAAAACACTGGCGGAACAGTGGGCACATTTTTCTTAAACCTCATCCGGGATGTGTCTACGGCCGCTCTGCGGTGAAGAGCTCGCCGGTAGCACCTGAGCCACGGGTTCGATCCCTGGCAGCGAAGGCGGCGGCGAGGTGCCCTCGCGGAGCCGCGTCTCGACTCGCCAGACGCAGAGGGGCTGCGGCCGCCCCTAACCCTAACCCTGACCCTGACGCCCCTCCCCGAGTCCGGAGCCCAGTTCTGGTGCCGTGTTCCCGAGGGCGGGAGCTCTGCTGGGGTCGCAGGAGCCGCCACGTGGCAGCTGCTGCGTCCCGAGGACACGGACAGGAAGGTGGGCTGCAGACTGCGTCCACGCGGTCAGGGGCCTTGCCGATGTCCCTGGAGGCCGGGCTCCGTCTCCGGCAGGAGAGCTTCCAGGTCTTTCCCGGAGCTCCTCCCCTGCGCCGCCCCCCACCCTGGGGGCCCCACGCCGGCCCCCTTCCTGCCCCTCAGGGGGGCTGTGCAGCCTACAGGGCCCCCCGGGGACCCCCAGCTCAGGCCCCAGACAGCAAACGCCTGACCAGGGCCTGGGGAGCTCACTCTGAGGATCAGGGTCAGAACNGGAGGCCTGGCGTGCTGCGATTCATGGGGTCACAAATAGTCAGACACGACTGAGTGACTGGACTGACGGATTGTGTATAGCTACTGAAAGTCTTAGAGACAATGGACAATTCAGTAGCATTGAAAATCTGTAGCACTCAAATTATTGTCGTTAAATATTATTTATCACTAGAAACAGCCAAGACTCCTCGGGAAAACGGCTGATTATAGGGCTGTGGCTGAAAATGTACCATTTGAGCCTGGAACACTTTGTTCTCCTAGCAAACAAGAAAGCTGTCACAGAATTATACAATCACATTAGAAAGACTTAAGAGGAAAAGAGATTCCCACAGACTGAAAAATGGGACAATTTAAACTTCAATATGGTTAATAACTGTAGTAAATAAAACATATCAACTATATTAAAATCTATGATTTCATAATGAAATGTTAAAAAGCATTACAGAAACTAATTGGTTGGTCATGGAGGATGCTTGTGAACAAAACTATTCTTTTGAACACTGATGAAAGTCAAGCATTTTTTCCACCTTTCCTACATAAACAAGTGTGTGAGAGTTATAGACAGCATATGATGGTTACACATAGTATGTGATAGTTATGCATAGTATATGATGATTAGGAAGAAACGATGTTGCAGAATATTACTATTTTGCAACTCAATAAATTAATGGTTCTCGCTAACACCTGTACAATCTCAAATGACACTTGGAAATTATAAGACACCTGATATAAGTATTGGGTTGGCCAAAAGTTCATTTGGATTTTCCATAAGATGTTACAGGAAAATCTGAATGAACTTTTAACCATCCCAATACGTAGTACCACCTGTGAAGTGGGATTTCTGAAAAGTCATATCTGGTTTCTGTGAAGAGTCTCTTGTGTCTGGCTATATATCTATATTTAGCTGTATATCTAGTCTCTTGTGTCTGGCTGTTTTGAAATGTGTTTTCAAAACAGAGTACAAGGATGCACCCAACAAAATCTATATTTGGGGAAATTCTATAGTACAGGTTTCCAGGTTTCTTCTACAAAGAGAGAGAAAGGAAAGAGTTTGGAAAGAGAAAGGTGATGGAAATCTAAGAGTGACTAAGTATTTGATTTTAAGGAATTGCTGCTGGTAACTATAGGTGTGGCAGTAGGTTGTGATTCTGTTCATAAAGTAAGTCTTAGTTGACATTTTTGGAACAAGTGGGAAAACCTGAATGTGAATAGTATGCAAATATCAGTGTCAGAAGTGCTAATGGGACCAGTGAAGTTTGGTCCTGCAGGGGCTGCTTTGCTTTAGGGGCCAGTGCTGCGGCATTTGGGGAAGGGCCGTCCTTTGTGTGTAACTACCTTCAGAAGGCTCAGAAAGATAATTATACTCATGGAGATGTTTTGGTTTTCTTTGAAGTATAGCTGATTTACAACGTTCTGCCAATCTCTGCTGAGTGACTCAATTATATACGCATATGTTCATTCTTTTTCATATTCTTTTCCATTATGCTTTATCCCAGGAAACTGGATATAATTCCCTGTGCTACACAATAGGACCTTATTCTTTATCCATTGTGTATATAACAGTGTGCGTCTGCCAGCCTGACTCCCGCCCACCCCCTCCCTCCCCCAGCCCGTCACTGGCGACCTCTCTGCTCTCTACGTCTGTGAGCCTGTGTCTGCTTCGTGGAGATTCGTTTGTGTCATGTTTTAGATCCCAAGTGTAAGTGATATTGTTTGGTAGTTAGAATAGGGAGTCCAGAATGGCGGTGGCTAAAAGACAAGGAAGGGAAAAGCCTGAAAAATAGAACAAAGTAATGTCCGAGAACCGGAGTCAGGACCTCAGGGAGGACAAGCAGCACTCCCGGCGAGCCCAGTTGACACAGGGCAGGCCCAGCGGGAGGAGAAAAACGCAAAGCGAGAGGAGCCAAGACTGGGCTGGCGGCCTCTCCTCTCTTCGTGTCTTTTGGGTTAGCAGGCCCTCACGCCTCGAGGATGTATTTTCCTTTACTTTCTAAATAAAACCGAGTTGTAACACGGAGATGTAACACTGGTTCGTCCATCCCTTCGAATTTTTGTTGCAACGAAATAGAACCAAGGAAACTACAGACTCCCCTGACAACACCATATGGTATCTGTCTTTCTCTTTCTGATTCACTTTCTTCACCGAACAGTCCCTGGATCTGTCCACGCCGCTGCGAACGGCAGCGTTTCCCTCGTTTTCAGGGCTGGGTAGCATCCTGCCGTCTGCGTGCGCCACGTCTGCTTCATTCCTCTGCCGTGGACGTTCAGCTGCTTCATGTTCCGGCTGCCGTAAACAGCGCCGCTGTGAACACTGCGGTGCCCCTGTCTTTTGAATTATGGTTTTGCTTGGGTGGATGTCCAAGAGAGGGCTTGCTGGATCACATGGTAAGTCTAAGTTTAGTTTTCTGAGGAACATCCATACCGTTCTCCATAGCAGCTATACCAACTTACAGAGAATGTTCTAATTTTGAATAATAGTTGAGAGGAAATATTCATATCTTTTAGAGCTGCATAATGAAATACTTCAAAATAAGATGACGTGATTTGCTTTAGGATAATTTGGGAATTCGTTTGTGTCATGTTTTAGATCCCAAGTGTAAGTGATATTGTTTGGTAGTTAGAATAGGGAGTCCAGAATGGCGGTGGCTAAAAGACAAGGAAGGGAAAAGCCTGAAAAATAGAACAAAGTAATGTCCGAGAACCGGAGTCAGGACCTCAGGGAGGACAAGCAGCACTCCCGGCGAGCCCAGTTGACACAGGGCAGGCCCAGCGGGAGGAGAAAAACGCAAAGCGAGAGGAGCCAAGACTGGGCTGGCGGCCTCTCCTCTCTTCGTGTCTTTTGGGTTAGCAGGCCCTCACGCCTTGAGGATGTATTTTCCTTTACTTTCTAAATAAAACCGAGTTGTAACACGGAGATGTAACACTGGTTCGTCCATCCCTTCGAATTTTTGTTGCAACGAAATAGAACCAAGGAAACTACAGACTCCCCTGACAACACCATATGGTATCTGTCTTTCTCTTTCTGATTCACTTTCTTCACCGAACAGTCCCTGGATCTGTCCACGCCGCTGCGAACGGCAGCGTTTCCCTCGTTTTCAGGGCTGGGTAGCATCCTGCCGTCTGCGTGCGCCACGTCTGCTTCATTCCTCTGCCGTGGACGTTCAGCTGCTTCATGTTCCGGCTGCCGTAAACAGCGCCGCTGTGAACACTGCGGTGCCCCTGTCTTTTGAATTATGGTTTTGCTTGGGTGGATGTCCAAGAGAGGGCTTGCTGGATCACATGGTAAGTCTAAGTTTAGTTTTCTGAGGAACATCCATACCGTTCTCCATAGCAGCTATACCAACTTACAGAGAATGTTCTAATTTTGAATAATAGTTGAGAGGAAATATTCATATCTTTTAGAGCTGCATAATGAAATACTTCAAAATAAGATGACGTGATTTGCTTTAGGATAATTTGGGAATGTGTGAGTATATATTTGAAACAAGATAAGCCATGAGCTGACAGTTATGGAGCTGGGTTGGTGGGACATTGGAGTTTACTGCGGTATTCTCTCCACTCGTGTATATGTATAGCATTTTCCCTAATAAAGGCTATGAGTGTCTGCTAACATCCCCCACCACAAACACACTCACACACACACTCACAGGGGCTGGAGGGTCTGATGAGGGGAGAGTGACTCAGAAGCCAGTAGCGGAGGGTACAGCCCGGGTGCCCGCGCATCGCTAGGACGGGCCTGGGAGAGGCGGCTTCCGTCCTGGGCAGATGGAACTCCCTCCAGCGGAGCGAAGCAGCCTGCTCCAGGGCGTGATGCCCCGGGGAGACCCTGTCAAGGCTGCTCCTGCCCCCACTCACAGACCCTGTTGTCTGGGCAGAGACGCAGGGGCAGGGTTGTCGCCGCCGAGCCTTTCCCCCCAGCCTGGAGTGGACATTGCGTGATGCTGTGGTGCAGTCCTGAAGAGCACTGATGAGATCCTTCTGGAGCAAGGCCCACAGTCTGGTTCTGTGAAACACAGCAGACTGCAAGAGCAGAAGCCCCCAGTTCTCAGCTGTCTGATAACAAAAGTAGGGCACTTGTTCAGTTCAGTTCAGTCACTCAGTCGTGTCTGACTCTTTGCGACCCCATGAATCGCAGCATGCCAGGCTTCCCTGTCCATCACCAACTCCCGGAATTCACTCAGACTCGCGTCCATTGAGTCAGTGATGCCATCCAGCCATCTCATCCTCTGTCGTCCCCTTCTCCTCCTGCCCCCAATCCCTCCCAGCATCAGCGTCTTTTCCAATGAGTCAGCTCTTCACACGAGGTGGCCAAAGTATTGGAGTTTCAGACTCAGCATCAGTCCTTCCAAGGAATACCCAGGACTCGTCTCCTTTAGAATGGACTGATTGGATCTCCTTGCAGTCCAAGGGACTCACAAGAGTCTTATCCAGCCATACTTCAAAAGCATCAATTCTTCGGCGCTCAGCTTTCTTCACAGTCCAACTCTCACATCCATACATGACCACTGGCAAAACCATAGCTTTGACTAGATGGACTTTTGTTGGCAAAGTAATGTCTCTGCTTTTGAATATACTATCTAGGTTGGTCATAACCTTCCTTCCAAGGAGTCAGCATCTTTTAATTTCATGGCTGCAATCACCATCTGCAGTGATTTTGGAGCCCCCCAAAATAGTCTGACATTGTTTCCATTGTTTCCCCATCTATTTCCTATGAAGTGATGGGACCAGATGCCATGATCTTCATTTTCTGAATGTTGAGCTTTAAGCCAACTTTTTCACTCTCCTCTTTCACTTTCATCAAGAGGCTTTTTAGTTCCTCTTCACTTTCTGCTATAAGAGTGGTGTCATCTGCATATCTGAGGTTATTGATATTTCTTGCAGCAGTCTTGATTCCAGCTTGTGTTTCTTCCAGTCCAGTGTTTCTCAGGATGTACTCTGCATAGAAGTTAAATAAGCAAGGTGACAGTATAAAGCCTTGATGTACTCCTTTTCCTATTTGGAACCAGTCTGTTGTTCCATGTCCAGTTCTAACTGTTGCTTCCTGACCTGCATATAGGTTTCTCAAGAGGCAGGTCAGGTGGTCTGGTATTCCCATCTCTTTCAGAATTTTCCACAGTTCATCGTGATCCACACAGTCAAAGTCTTTGTCATAGTCAATAAAGCAGAAATTCTTCTGGAACTTTCTTTGAAGGAGTCTTTTGAGCCTAGAAAAGAAAACAACAGTTTCAAAGGCCCTTGCTGAATCATCTAACTTCGGGGAAAATCTGCATAGAAGTTAAATAAGCAGGGTGACAATATACAGCCTTGATGTACTCCTTTTCCTATTTGGAACCAGTCTGTTGTTCCATGTCCAGTTCTAACTGTTGCTTCCTGACCTGCATATAGGTTTCTCAAGAGGCAGGTCAGGTGGTCTGGTATTCCCATCTCTTTCAGAATTTTCCACAGTTCATTGTGATCCACACAGTCAAAGTCTTTGTCATAGTCAATAAAGCAGAAATTCTTCTGGAACTTTCTTTGAAGGAGTCTTTTGAGCCTAGAAAAGAAAACAACAGTTTCAAAGGCCCTTGCTGAATCATCTAACTTCGGGGAAAACAAAATAGAACTTTAGGTCCGGCCCTGATGCTCCAGGCCAGTTGCATCTATCTGGGACTTATCACCCTCTGTCCGGAAACCTTCCACCCCCTACTCCTGCCCAGAAGACTTACCACCCTCTGCCTAACTACAAATGCCATCTCAACTAAAGTATACCCAAAGCATCCCGCCTGATTAACATTTCCCTTATCGCTTACAGAAACCTCTCTGCAAATATGGAGCCTCCCTGATCCTTGTCTGCACTCAGCATGGTCGTTAGGCTGACTGTCGCCCCTCCTTGCCTGAATAAAGGTAACCTACTTCTGCTGAGGTCGCCTCTCCTCCTTCTGCTTCGCCCCGACTATAGCTTACGCTCTTGCTGGGTGCATTCATCACAGGAAGTTAAGCTCTTGCTGGGCGCATCCATTACCGGAAGTTACGCTCTTGCTGAGCGTATTCATCACACAAGTTACGCTCTTGCTGGGCGCATTTTCCTCAGTGCCACTGTTTTCTTGAAAAAGCTTAGTTGTTTTCTGTGTAGGAGGTCACAGATTCTGGCCTTGCTTTCTTGCTTAGGCTTCTAGCTTGTCTCTTGGCCCCTCTTATTCTAAACAGATCATTAGGGTGAAATCCTTGACTCGGTTCCTTTTTTAAGGGCTGGAATGCCTTCACGGTGGTGTGACTCAGCCTGCCTCATGCTTGCTCTGCTGCCAGTGGTGCAGAGGTTGACCCATTAATGCAAGAATGCGTCATTCTTCTATCTCATCCCACCATTATAAAATTCCCATTGTTGCAGAAACCAGTTCTCGAGAAACCAAGCACCACAACTCAGAGTTGGAGAACTCAGGTTTCTATGCCGGTGGGCCCAGAGGACTTAACACTAAGCTCTGAGCCCCAAACAAAGGGGTTACAGAGTTTTTATAGACAGACTATAGTGGACAACACCAGCTGGGAATAGGCTGGTTTAAACTAAGGGGTTTCGCATGGGAACAGCAGTCCAGATTGAGGGGCAGGGGGCATTGCCTGACCTTTACATGGACAGGCACGATTCAGCAGGTTTGCAGGGGCTGGGCAGTTGCAAAGAGCAGGACAAGGGTGAGTGAGATAAGCTCCAGTTCCTAGTATTGTCGGTCCCCACTTTCCGAGACTACGTGACCTACGTGACCTAGACATGGCAAGGAGCAAGCTGAGTGACAGAGCCGAACAGGCAGGAGGTTATGTAAGATTTTAACTTTTCCTCTTCACCCTCAGCTGTTTCTGCTAGTGGTTTTCACATCCATCAGTGACCACTGACTAGCTCCATCCTTTTATTTCAAGTTTCAGGGTGTTAATTTTCAAATTTTACCTTCTTTTGGTGTTTCTAAGCTGGTATTCTTCCAAAAAGTTTCCTCACCAACTCTGTCCTGAAATATAAGCTTGTATAGATAAGGCAAAATAAAGTTTGGTTCTTTTTATTTCATTTTTAAATCAAGTGTTTCTCAATTCAAAATTTTATTTCAAATTTTTCATTTCATTTCAAATTTCAAATGTGTATTTCATTTCAAATTTTAAATGTGTTGATTTCATAACACCTTTTTTCCTACTGATTTTTAAGAATTGATTTCTATTCATTTTTAAAACTTCATTGAGAATTCATGGATTTGTTTATAGTTGACAATTGGAGGTATTTCAGGCTGTTCCAAACATTATTTGCTAAATGCCCAAAATCATTCCATCTTAGACCAGTGGCAGTTTCTTCAGCAAGTGACATGTCTTTGTTTTCAAACATTTTATTTTGAAAATGCATTGTTGTTTGTCTTTCTTCTTTCTGGTGCGACAATTGATCCCAGACTTATCCTGTATAGTTCCTGACTCAGACCTGGACTCAGACATTTCTTCCAGGGTTCCTGGCTTCTCCCAGTGGAAAAATGCATTCATAGTCCTGAATCTGGATGTGTGGAACATATGACCTCATTTCATCTTTGCAGTGACCCTGAAATATAGTTACTATAATTATCTAGTATCTGGTTGTTGATGGAAATTCTGAAGTTCAGAGAGGTCAGCACCCTTAGTCATGGGCACAGCACGTTAATTAAGGCCTTGGGAATGAATATTCCACTTGTTTGTGAAAAGGATGTAACACAAGCAGGTCCAGCTTGGACCCTAGTGATTTTATTTTCCAAGCCTGAGAAACTTCTAGAATAACAGCATTTGTCAACCTGAGTGGGCGTCAGAGCCTTACCTCTGCCCACGCAGCCTTACCTCCCCCACTGCCCAGGGCCCCCTGCAGGACCTCAGGGCCCCACTCTGGCCATGCGGCCAGGCTTTGTGTTTTATTAAAATTTTCATAATCAGGTGGTACTCCCAGGTTGATTTAGGCCAGAGTTCTTATTTAAGTGAAACTGAGGATCTGAGAGGTAAAATGTATTACACACTAGCCAGACAGGCTGGCTGTAGTGTGAGGGAGGCAGAGGTTTTTGATTTTTTAGTATAATTTTCAGCCACGTGCCTCATCTGCCTGAGAGCTGGGTGAGCTTGGAGGGACAGGCTATCGGCCTGGGCAGGCAGGGAGGTGGAAGGGACGGGACACAGCTTTTAGCCCAGGATCCCTTCAGTTACATGGGGGCCGGTTCCCCTCTGCTTGTTCTGTTGCAGTTTAATAAATCCAAACAATTCTGTACATCAGTGGGTGCCCGCCGCCTGCTGCACGTTAGTGATGCCCACTGTCTGCTGCACGTGAGTGGGTGCCCAGTGTGATGCCCGCTGTCTACTGTATGTTAGTGGGTGCCCAGTGTGATGCCCGCTGTCTACTGTACGTGAGTGGTGCCCAGTGTGATGCCCGCTGTCTACTGCACGTTAGTGGGTGCCCAGTGTGATGCCCGCTGTCTACTGTATGTTAGTGGGTGCCCAGTGTGATGCCCGCCGTCTACTGTATGTTAGTGGGTGCCCAGTGTGATGCCCGCTGTCTACTGTACGTTAGTGGGTGCCCAGTGTGATGCCCGCTGTCTACTGTACGTGAGTGGGTGCCCAGTGTCTACGTTAGTGGGTGCCCGCCGTCTGCTGTACATGAGCCGGTGCCCACCGTCTACTGTACGTGAGTTGGTGCCCACCGTCTACTGTACGTGAGTAGATGCCCGCTGCTTGCTGTGTGTGTGTGCTTAGCCACTCAGCCATGTCCTACTCTGTGACTCTTTGAACTATGGCTCGCCAGGCTCCTCTCTCCATGGGATTCTCCAGGCAAGAATACTGGAGTGGGTTGCCATTCTCTTCTCCATCCCGACCCAGGGATCCAACCTGCGTTTTGTCTGTCTCTCCCGCATTGCAGGCAGATTCTTTACCCGCTGTTTATTATGCAGGATCTAAAAGGGCTGGGAAAGCAATGAGGTCTGTTAAGAAAAAGTTCCCAGCCATGTTTGTCTGTAATAAAAATATCAAACACAAAAAGGATTCTAACGTTAAGTGACATATTATGAAAAGAAAGAATTTCGTGTAGCAAAGTGTCAGAATGTTCAGCATTTCAGAATGAAGGGGTTTTGTTTCCCTTTATGGCAGAGATTGTGCAGGATTGCTGTGAGGATGGGGCTGGGTAGGGGTCGGTGGGGAGGAGACTCCAGGGAGTGTCTGAGGAAGTAGCCTGGGAGGAGGGGGAGGAGGCCAGAGGAGGAGCCAAGGAGGCTGAGGGGGACTTGCTGCCCCCATTCCCGGGCTGACCAGCTCCAGGGACCACCAGGAGTGGTGGGGCGGCTGGGGTGGATGGAGGTCGGCAGGCCTTGTATAAATGCCGAGCCGAACTGTATCCATAAATAATGATGACTTTATTTTCCCCGTTGCTAATTAGAAACAATACACACAGGGAAACAGACGTTACTTAATGTGTGATTATTCCGTCAGCAATTTCCAAATCATAAATATGGATCGTTCTGAGTTATCCTGGTGGCGTCCTCGGAAACAGAGCAGCGATGCAAATATGATTAACAGGCGAGGCCTCTGAAGTGCGAGCTTGTTGTTTGTTTGTTAATGAGGTGATTGTGTAGCCAGGTGTCAGGCATTAGCCTCGCTGAGCAATAGTTTTCTCCCATTTCCAGACTCTTGACTCTCCTGAGAGATTGAGACAGGCTTTAGCAGACTCCTACAAGACCCGGACGGAGAAGGCGATGGCACCCCACTCCAGTACTCTTGCCTGGAAAATCCCATGGACGAGGGAGCCTGGAAGGCTGCATTCCATGGGGTCGCTGAGGGTCAGACACGACTGAGTGACTTCACTTTCACTTTTCATTTTCATGCATTGTAGAAGGAAATGGCAACCCACTCCAGTGTACTTGCCTGGAGAATCCCAGGGACGGGGGAACCTCATGGGCTGCCATCTGTGGGGTCGCACAGAGTTGGACACGACTGAAGCGACGCAGCAGTAGCAGCAGCAGTACAAAACCTGGAACCAGGGCCCGTCTAATAAATCCTGGGTGTTCTGCAGGAGGGCCCTAGGTATGGGTACGTTATGGGGGGTGGGTACTCGGGGGCACCCCCAAACATGGTTTCCAGACCAGCCCCCTGCCAGGCCTGCCCAGATGCTTCTGATGTACAGACCTGAAATTATATAAATGTGAGCTTTCTTCTCTCATCACCCTGTTCTTACTTCTGCTTTTATCGTCTCAGAAAGTACTACCAGGCAGTCACGCAAGATCTCCAGCCAGAAGCTGCTGAGCCATAAATGAGTCATTTCGACAACTCCTGTCCTCACCCCTCGCTTCCC
>SJXQ01008649.1:203091-271311 GCA_006408695.1 Aepyceros melampus
CCCGCTGGAACCTCCAGCCGCTTCCACATCGAGCCCCAGACCTGCCCCGGGAGACTGTCCTGCCTCGGCTGCCCCTCCCATGTCCCTCTCCTTTACTGACCTTCCCTGGGTGTCTTGCAGAGACCTGGGCCAGGCCGCCTCCCACAACCTCTGACAAAGGGCACGTGGCAGGTTAGCTCCTGAAGAGGCCACTCAAGGCTGCCCAAGCCTTGTCAGTCTGCTTCTTCCTCTTCCGCGGCTAGGGCCTTCATATCACCTCCTGCAAACTACGATCTCACTCGGGGAGCTGGAGCCAGTGTTGGGGAGAAGCAGGTCCTCTTGTGGAGCCAAGGCCTCCCCTTACGCTCTGGGCAGGTCTCTAGACCTCTGCGCCTTCACCAGCTCGTAGAAACTGGAAACACCCCGCTCCTCTGCTCCTCCCGTGTGGCTCTGGATGTCTCAATGGGCAGCAACATCTCATTTCTCAGCACACTCTTGTGTCAAGACTCCGGCTACGCACACAGGGCCCTGTCAGGCCTCCAGTCACCCTTGTCCATACAGGACATTCATCCATCAAAATTCTAATCATAAGATCAATCCAAGTCTGATCTCAGGGTCTGAAAGGACTGTCCAAAACTGCCCATGTGTTTGTGGATGTTTGGGCTGCAGAGTGGTGAGTGGGGAGCGGGCGCACTGCTTGTGCAGAGTGGTGAGTGGGGCGTGGGCACAGTGTTTGTGCAGAGTGGTGAGTGGGGCGGGGGTGCAGTGCTTGTGCAGAGTGGTGAGTGGTGCACGGGCGCAGTGTTTGTGCAGAGTGGTGAGTGGTGCACGGGCGCAGTGTTTGTGCAGAGTGGTGAGTGGGGCGCGGGCGCAGTGCTTGTGCAGAGTGGTGAGTGGGGCGCGGGCGCAGTGCTTGTGCAGAGTGGTGAGTGGGGCGCGGGCGCAGTGCTTGTGCAGAGTGGTGAGTGGGGCGCGGGTGCAGTGCTTGTGCTGGGTGTGACTCTTTGGGTTCAGCGAGTAGGCAGCTGGCACTGACGGCCCGAGGGAACCACAGTCGCACTTCTCCTGAGGATGGGTTGTTCGGACTTCCACGTGATCAGAGGCTCTGTGTCCAGAGCCTGGGCCGTGAGCTCCCACTTGAGCAGCTGCCGCGGTGAAGGAAGCCCGCCCTCTATCCACGGTGGATCCCTGTGCTGAGCAGGATCTGTGGGTCCAGACAGTCAAAATGGCAGCAGCCACCAAAAGGAAAGTGGAAAAAACTGCTGTTCACCCTGAGCCACACTTTGGTTTCCCTGAAGAGGGTGCGTGTTGCAGTGCAGACGGGGGTCCCAGGGGCCCAGCCCCAGGGCCTCCTGTCTTGGCTCCCAGCAGGTCAGGGATTCGATTAAGTCACTCTCTGCCACTTCAGGCACCCATCCATTGCCTTTTTTTAAAGTAATGAACCTGCCAGGCAGAAGAATCTCAGAAGGTCTTGGCAGAGGCAACCTCCTATCATATTTCCCCCCCTAACCTTCTCATATCCTTGAAGAACATCAAGGTCTCCTGGTTCCCGTGGCCTCGGATGCACGGTTGTCACATGAGATGCATGAGCAGATGGCGCCTTCGCTACCTGACGAGGCTGAGGGCCGTCCCTCAAGGAAAGGAGACCTCAGGAATGGAGGCAAGCGGGGAGCGGGGAGTGGGGAAAGGAGGGGTGTGGCAGGAGGGAAGAAGGGAACAGAGAAAGGGGAATGAGGGAGAGAAGAAAGAAGCAGAACGCGGACACGCAGGTGAAGCAAGATCAGGACATGTGGCTTGCACGCCTCCAGATGTCTGCTGATGCAGCAAATGCAGTTACAGCGTCTGTGAGGCTCAGAAAGTGACGCCTCTGAGTGCCTGTGAGGACAGCGCAGTGAGGCATCAACAGTCTGTGACATGGGGACACTCAGATCTGGCAGCCACGTCTCCCCGCGCTCCTGGCCTCTGAAGACCAAGGAAAGGCACTTCCTTCTGGTGCAAAGACTCTCAGACCCTGCTGCTCCTCTGTACCTGCAGTTTGAACGGCTGCCGTCTCTGTGCGGTGCTGGGTTAGAAAGCGTCCCACCGCCACCCTTCCTGGCGCGAGCACCTTGGACAGCTCCCAGGTCCAGGCTGCTCGGGTGCAGAACGGCTTCTCCTGGGCTAAGTGGTTGTAATAGATTCCTTCTCCCTAAAGGTCCGCGGCCTACACACACACACACACACACACACACACACACCCCTTTATCGTACCTGCTCTTCGTGTCCGGTTCCTGCCTGGAGGGGTCTGTGGGCCTTGGTGCCTGGGTCCTGTTACCTGTTCCTTGCTGGACGTGCCCTCCTCTGAGGCCTTACTCAGGGACTGAGGTTATGAAACCTCAGAGGCTCAGGCTCTGGGTCAATGGTAATCTCCAGTCAATACGTGGAATAGTGTAATTCTTAGATGGTTTTCTTAATTTTTTTTAAAAATTGAAGTAATTATGTTTACAGGAAGTGGTGAACATATTACAGAGAGAGTCCATGTACCCTGCAGCCAGTCTCCCAAAGGGCGTGCTTCATGCAACAAAGCACAGTGTGTGCTGGAAGGCGTGTGTGGGCGTTTGGACGTGCCCTCCTCTGAGGCCTTACTCAGGGACTGAGGTTATGAAACCTCAGAGGCTCAGGCTCTGGGTCAATGGTAATCTCCAGTCAATACGTGGAATAGTGTAATTCTTAGATGGTTTTCTTAATTTTTTTTAAAAATTGAAGTAATTATGTTTACAGGAAGTGGTGAACATATTACAGAGAGAGTCCATGTACCCTGCAGCCAGTCTCCCAAAGGGCGTGCTTCATGCAACAAAGCACAGTGTGTGCTGGAAGGCGTGTGTGGGCGTCAGCTTCTCACGTGTGGGTCTGTGTGGCCACCGCTGCTGTCACAGACAGACTGCTGCACCATCACAAAGCTCCCTCTCGTGTCACCCTAAGTGAAAAAGTAAGTGCAAGTGAGCGTTACTTATTCACTCATATCCGACTCTTGGCAGCCCCGTGAACTGCGGCCCGCCAGGCTCCTCTGTGGGATTCTCCAGGCTAGAATCCTGGAGTGGGTTGCCACGCCCTCCTCCAGGGGGTCTTCCTGACCCAGGGATTCGACCTGGGTCCCTCACGTTGCAGGCAGTTCTTTACCATCGGAACCACCTTGCCAACCACTGCTTTGTTCCTACATCCATGTTCTGTCATTTCAAGAATGCTTTTATCTAGATGGCATCATACAGCCCATGACATTTAGACACAGGCTTTTATTCCCTCGGAGGAGCGAGCTGACAACCAGGGGCCACCTCAATCGGTCCCCAGGGCGGACGAATCACCTGGGTCAGCCCAGTCACCTACTGCCGGGGGGTCTGCTGGTCTCAGCTTTTGGCTCTTACAGATAAATCTGATCACAACTGAAGCAACTCAGCAGCAGCAGCAGATAAATCTGATATAAACAGCTATGTGGCTTTTTGTGTGGATATTTGTTTTCAATTCTCTGGAGCAAATGCCCAGAGGCAGCAAATGCTATTTTTAAAGTATTATTATTATTTTTTGAACTTGGCAAGGTTGATTATTTATTTATTTTTAATTAAAAAAAAAACTTTTTGGCCACCCCCCATGGTATGTGGGACCTTGTCTCCCTGACCAGGTGCGAGACGCACGCCCTGTACGCTGGAAGGCAGACTCTTCACCACTGGGCCATCGGGAGGCCCCCGCGTTTGTCTTCAAGGGAAATCTTCAGAGCGTGCTCCAGAGTGCCTGCGCCCTGCTGCGTCCCGCCGGAAGTGCGTGTGAGGTTCGGCTCCTCCACACCCCCACCTGCGCTTGGTGCTGCCACTCCGGTGGTAACTGCTGTGACGGGGGTGTGCTGATGCCTCACTGTGGCCTCAGTTTGTGTTTCTCTGACGGCTCCTTGCAGTGAATTTCTATATGTGTGTGTCCATCTTATAGCTTCTTCAGTGAAATGTCTCCTTGCATCTTTTGTCCACTGTCTAACTGAATTATTTCTGTTTTTGCTGTTGAGTTTTGAGAGTTCTCTATATATTCTAGATCTTAGTCTTTTATTATACTTGTGGTTTACAAATGCTTTCTCCCATTCTGTAGCTTAAACTTTATTTTTCTCGATATGGTCTCTGCAGAGCAAAAGTTTTAAATCTGAAAAAGCCCAATCTATTGATTTTATTTCTTTTGCAGATGGTGATTTTGGTGCCATATCCAGTAACTTTTTACCAAACTGTGGGTCCTGAAATTTTTCTGTGATTTCTTCTGTTTATAGTTTTCCACTTTACGAGTAAGCCTATGATCCATTTTCATTACTTTGTGTATAAAAAGCATATGGTTTATACACACTTCTGTATATAAAATGTGCAGTGTAGATTGAGGGTCATATTTTGCCCAACGAAATTCAATTGCTTGAGCATCATTTGTTGAAATGATGACCTTTCCTCATTGAATTGATTTTGCAACTTTATTCAAGATAAATTGGGCCTATTCGTGTAGCTTTGTCCCTGGGGTCTTTCTCGCTGACCCGTGTGTCTGTCTCTGCCAGGGGGACACTGTCTCGATTGCTTGAAGGCTCCTCCCACTTTGTTTTTCCCGCAGAAGTCGGAGGTCTCACCACTTTTTCCTCCAGTTTCACCAAATGTCACTGACGTCTGGCGCCGGGTATCCAAGGTGTGCAGCATAGCGCTTCAACCTAACATCCGGCGTGAAGCAACTATCACAAAAAGTTAGAGAAAATACATCACTTCATGCAGATACAAAGTTAAAGAAATAGAAAAAATTTGATGTGATGAGAATGCTTAGGATTTGCTGTCTTGACAATGTTCTCATGTAACACACAGAAGTGTTAATTATATAGTCACGTGTACATCACATGCCTAGTACTTCCTTCTCTTATAACTGGGTGTTTGCACCTTCTGACGGCCTCGTGCAATCCCCCCTACTCCCACCCAGCCTCTGTTAACCACAAATTCGATCTCCTTTTCTACACATTTGTTGGCTTTTGAAGCAAACTTAACCTACAACACTATGTTAGTTCCTGCTGCAAACACCGCGGTCCAGCATTTCTATACATGTTAAAAGGATCACCATGATAAGTCTGGTCAGGTCAAGTCACCATACGAAGTTATTGATATTCCCCATATTGTATATCTCATAGCTGTGACTCATTTATTTGACAACTAGAAGTTTGTACCTCTTAATCTCCTGCACCTAATTCTTTCTTCCCACTTTGTTTTTATATTTCCAACATGTTTTAGCTCTTCTATGTAGTATCTTTTCATTTCCATACAAATTTTAGAACAGTCTTGTCAGTATCCATGAAATATTTGCTGAGATTTTAGTATAGATGGCATTAAACTTATACATCAATTTGGAGGAGAATTGACATCTTTACTATGTTGCGTCTTCCAACTCAGGAATATACTGTGTCTTTATCTGTTTAAATCTTCTAAAATTTCTTTTGTCAGCATTTTGTTGTTTTTGGCATACAATTCATGTGAACCTTTTACTAGACTTGCACATAAGTATTGCAGGTTCTTTGAAATTGTAAATGGTATCATGCTTCACATTGGGTCCTGTTTCTTCCTTTCTGATCTGTGTAACGTTTGTGTCCTTTCCTTGGCTGAAATGTGCACAACAGAGGTGGAAGCAGGCACCCTCAGCATGTCGCAGAAAGCGGGGATGCACCCAGTCTCTTTCATTAGGTGTAATGGGAGCTGCTGGCATCTTGTAGACAACTGTATGAAGTTCAAGAAGTTCTTTTCTACTCTTGACTTTCCGAGAAGTTTTTCATGAATTGAATCTGTGTTGAATTTTGACATGTGTTTGGTATAATTGAGTGGCTTTTATTCATTCATCTTGTTCAAGTATCTTTGAACTGTCCTTTGTCTGATTTTGGCATCTGGGTAACATGGGCTTTGTGAAATGAATTACAAGGTTCTCTCTTTCCTATTTTCTGGAAGAGAATGTGTAGAAGTGGCATTAACTCTTTTTTAGATGTTTGGTAGAACGTCTTCACATCAGTGAAATCATTTGAGCCTGAAGATTTCTGTTTGAGGGGAGTTTTAAATTGCGAATTTAATTTCTTAAGCAATTCTGTCTTTTTCAAATGATTTATTTTATATCAGGTAAGTTCGTGCCTTCTGAGGAGAGGTGCAGGCCATCTAAGCTTTCAGTGCGCGTGGCCAGGGTTGCCCGTTGCATTCCCTCTCAGCCTATCTACGGCTGCGTAGTCCATTAGCGGCATTCCCACAGAAGCGTATCTGAAACCTCTCTACTGCTGAACTCTCCAGAATCTTCAGTGATACAGGGCGTCCCCGTCCCCGGTCCCTCTCACACAGCGTCCCAGCCTTCATGCTGTTTCTGAGGAGAGGTGCAGGCCATCTAAGCTTTCAGTGCGCGTGGCCAGGGTTGCCCGTTGCATTCCCTCTCAGCCTATCTACGGCTGCGTAGTCCATTAGCGGCATTCCCACAGAAGCGTATCTGAAACCTCTCTACTGCTGAACTCTCCAGAATCTTCAGTGATACAGGGCGTCCCCGTCCCCGGTCCCTCTCACACAGCGTCCCAGCCTTCGTGCTGCCCCTGCTCGCACCCCCAGTGCCTGGGGAAGGGAGCCTCAGTGGCCGAGTGGGGGGCTGGAGACAGCCTCAGTGCCTCCGGGTCTCCATACCCCAGGCCTGCTTGTGCCCCTGCCGGGGGGAGCAGCCCTTTGTCAGAACCAGACAGAGGGCTGCCCCTGCTGCGCACAAGGAGCCAGAACCAGAGCCGGCAGCCTCCACGGAGCAGGGACGCTGCTGGCTGTCTGAGTTCCCCCACTTAGAGCCTTTCTCCTCCAATCAGTCCATGGGTGAAAGGCGTAAAAGTAGTGGGGGGATGTGAACAAGCCAATTATTTTTACCTTTTGATCAGTGTAATTGAGGCATAATTTACTGACAACACAATTTATACTTTTTAAGTGAATGAAGTCGCTCAGTCGTGTCTGACTCTTTGCGACCCCATGGACTCTAGCCTGTCATCCCCTGCTGCGCACAAGGAGCCAGAACCAGAGCCGGCAGCCTCCACGGAGCAGGGACGCTGCTGGCTGTCTGAGTTCCCCCACTTAGAGCCTTTCTCCTCCAATCAGTCCATGGGTGAAAGGCGTAAAAGTAGTGGGGGGATGTGAACAAGCCAGTTATTTTTACCTTTTAATCAGTGTAATTGAGGCATAATTTACTGACAACACAATTTATACTTTTTAAGTGAATGAAGTCGCTCAGTCATGTCTGACTCTTTGCGACCCCATGGACTCTAGCCTGTCAGGCTCCTCCGTCCATGGGATTTTCCAGGCAAGAGTGCTGGAGTGGATTGCCATTTCCTTCTCCAGGGGATCTTCATGACCCAGGAATCGAACCCAGGTCTCCTGCATTGCAGGCAGATGCTTTACCGTCTAAGCCACTAGGGAAGCCCATACTTTTTAATGGACAGTGCAATTATTCTACAAATATATGCAACTATCTGGCTAAAAATTAATTTCCCCAGGAATGTCTCTGTGTACCTTTGTGGAAAACACCTGATGCCCTTCACGATAAATAATCAATTGTTTGACTTCTGTCACTACAAATTAGTTCTGCCTATTCTGATTTCACATAAATGAAATCATACTTATGAACTCTCTGGTGTTTGGCTTCTGTCACTCAGAGTAGTTAGTGAGATGCATCCGTGTTTGGTCGTATCAGATGGTGATTCATTTATTGTTGAAAAGTACTAGACTGTGTGGGTGAGCATCTTGTTCATCCGTTTCTTGCTGGTGGGCACTTGAGCTGTGGTGAGCACAGTGGTCCTTGTAAGGGAGGCAGGCAGAGTCTGAGACGCGGGAGGAGGAGCTGTGAAGGCAGAGCAGAGACAGGATCGGCCCTGACGACTGAGGGGGCCAGGAGGGCCCGGGGCTGGAGAGGCTGGAAAGCGGATCCCACCCCTGACCCGAGCCTGCGAAGGAGCGGCCCGCGGACCCCTCCCGGCTCACCGTAGCTGTTGTGCTCACAGCCTCGGCTTCAGTCCAGAGGAACTGAGCATGCATGCCTTACTCAGAACGATCAGAGGATAAACTTGTACTGTTTTAAGCCACCAAGTCTGTGGGCCCTGTTACAACAGCCGCAGGAAACTAGCACAGCTTCCAGAACCATCTGTGTGCCAGTGTTCGGGTTGACACGCGCTTCATTTCCTCTGGATGAATACCCAGCGTGGAGTGACTGGGTCGTATGGCAAGTGTGTGCTACTTACAAGACTCTGCCAGACAGTCTTCCCAGATGTTTGCACTGCCTTACCTTCCACCAGCAACACACAAGAAATCCAGCGATTTCTCCAAATGCAAGCCAAGCCTTGGTGGGGTCGGCCTCGGGGTTCGCTGTCCTAGTGAGTCCTTTAAGTGCCCCGACTCACTATAGCTGTCGTTCACACTTTCCTGATGATGAATAATGTTCCCCTTTGAGTCATCTTGTCTGCCCCTGTGTCATTTGTGTAACCGTCTGTTTGAATCTTTTGCTCCTTTCTCATTAGACCTAAGAGAGGCCAGCACATGGCGGCTATTTCCTGCAGCGCTGTCATTCTCCCTGGTGGCGCAGGCGGTTAAGTGTCTGTCTACAATGTGGGAGACCCGGGTTCCATCCCTGGCTCGGGAAGATCCCCTGGAGAAGGAAATGGCAATCCATTCCAGTACTATTGCCTGGAAAATCCCATGGACAGAGGAGCCTGGTAGGCTACAGTCCATGGGGTCGCAGAGTCGGACACGATTGAGCCTTCTATGGGTATGGTCATTCTCCGTGATGGTAACTCCTCTGCCACACTCCTTCCCTCCATCTGAACTACCTATGAGATTCCTCCTTTTCCGAGACCTAAGCCCAGTGTCACTTTCTTTCCTGAGACTATTTCCCCCAGAAGACATGGTGACCTGATCACAGGGGTGGATGGCGAATGGAGGAGGAATGAGTCTGTGTCTGTAACAAAAAGTGGATGGTGGCTGCTGTCCTCTGGGGCCAGTCCGCCCTGCTTTCGGCTCTCCTCTTTCTTATTACTCACTTCAGAGCCCCTGCTGTCCTACTCCACTGAGAGCTACTCCTGAATCACTTGTTCTCAGCTGCCTGTCTCCACTGTGCCCTGTAGCCCGTCATTCCCCATGTGTCCAAGTTTTAGCTGGATAGTCCCTTTTAATAACTTTTATTTACCTATTTATGGTATTTACTTTTGGCTGCACTGGGTCTCCATTGCTGCACAGGCTCCTCATTGCAGTGGCTTCTCTTGTGTCTGGGCTCTGGAGCCCAGGCTCAGCAGTTGTGACCCACAGTCTTAGTTGCTCCTTGGCATGTGGGATCTTCCCAAATCAGGGATAGAACCTGTGTCTCCTGTATTGGCTGGTGGATTCTTTACCACTGAGTCACAGGGAAGCCCCTAGATAGTGAAGGAAAGTTACATGACTCAAAATAGCCTGGAGTTAAAACTCCCCTCCAGGTCCTCCCCATTATTTATGCAAAACAAAAAACTCTCTAAAAAAAAAAAAGGACATTAAGGTTGATTACACCCAGCTTCCAGCTGGTCCAGCCTCTGGCCCATCTCCAAAATTCCTTGCCTCAGCCGTTTAAGAGATAACTACGTACCAAACAATCTTGGAGACAAATAGGCCCCCTCAAGACAGTAGCTTTCCACATACATGCCTATACATACTTAATCTTTTCTCGGGTTAGTGCAGCAGCTCACTAATCTGACTGCTGCCCCTTCTCGCCTCATTGAAGGTGATCTGTTCCCGTAAAGTGCCGGTCTCCTTTTTCTGCACCTCGCCTTCTCTGACTCCCTTGCCCTACAGATAGTCCTTAAAACGACACTTTCTCAAGGATGTGCGTGTGCGTGCTCAGTTACCTCAGTCGTGTCTGACTCTTTGTGGCTCTATGGATTGTAGCCCACCTGGCTCCTGTGTCCATGGGATTCTCCAGGAAAGAAGACCAGAGTGGGCTGCGTGCTCTTCTCCGGGAGATCTTCTTGACCCACTTCTCCTGCATTGCATGTGGATTGTTTACCAGCTGAGCCACTAGGGAAGCCCTTTCTCAAGGACATTTGCCTTTAAATAACAATAATTTGAAGCCATGAAATGAAGGCTTGTTTAATAAGTGAATTCCTAGTTCTCTGACACATGGTGAATGAGATGTTGTGGATAAAATTGGGCGAGTGAGCTCCCTATTTGCCCAATGGACTTGAAAGAAATAGAGCTATCACTCAGGCAGAAGACACCCAGCCCCAACCTTTCCTGCTGGCAACGACTCTTCATCACTGTCCAAACCTTGGTTCTGCTCCCAAAGGATTGTTTTTCCTGATGCAACTCCACTCAGTTGGAAATTGTAAATGATACTGATGACTATAAATTTTAAGTTTTTCTTGATAATGGATATATGTTCAGTTTACTGTTTGGAACAGACACACTCATCTCACACGCTAGCAAAGTAATGCTCAAAATTCTCCAAGCCAGGCTTCAACAGTATGTTAACTGAACTTTCAGATATTCAAGCTGGATTTAGAAATGCAGAGGAATCAGAGATCAAATTGTCAACATCCACTGGATCATAGAAAAAGCAAGAGAGTTCCAGAAAAACATCTGCATCATTGGCTATCCTAAAGCCTTTGACTGTGCAGATCACAACAAACTGGAAAATTCTTAAATAGATGGGGATAGCAGACCACCTTACATGCATCCTGAGAAATCTGTACGCATGTCAAGAACCAACAGTTAGAGCCAGACATGGAACAGCAGACGGGTTCCATATTGAGAAAGGAGTGGTCAAGGCTGTATATTGCCACCCTGCTTATTTAACTCATATGCAGAGTACATCATGCAAAATGCAGGGCTGGATGAAGTACAAGCTGAATCAAGATTGCCGGGAGAAATATCAATCACCTCAGATATGCAGATGACACCACCCGTATGGCAGAAAGTGAGAGGAAGTGAAGAGCCTCTTGATGAAAGTGAGAGAGGAGAGTGAGAAAGCTGGCTTAAAGCTCAACATTCAGAACACAAAGATCATGGCATCTGGTCCCATCACTTCATGGGAAATAGATGGGGAAACAATGGAAACAGTGACAGACCCTATTTTTTGGACTCCAAAATCACTGGAGACGGTGACTGCAGCTATGAAATGAAAAGATGCTTGCTCCTTGGGAGAGAAGCTATGACCAATGTAGACAGCATGTTAAAAAGCAGAGATGTTACTTTGCTGACAAAGGTCCATCTAGTCAAAGCTATGGTTTTTCCAGTGGTCATATGTGGCAGTGAGAGCTAGACTGAGTGACTGAACTGAACTGATGGAAGTAACTGCCGAGTCTCGCTGCCTGTGGTTTTCAGTAAAATCGTACTCAGGGGCTTGCTCTGGGCTAGAAGAGCTTTCAGCACTGGACAGCAGCCAGTGGGATGAAGGTTCCAGGGCTTGGAAGGGGCAAGGAGCAGCAGAGGCCGTGTAAAGAGGAGTATGCTTGCTCCTTGGGAGAGAAGCTATGACCAACGTAGACAGCATGTTAAAAAGCAGAGATGTTACTTTGCTGACAAAGGTCCATCTAGTCAAAGCTATGGTTTTTCCAGTGGTCATATGTGGCAGTGAGAGCTAGACTGAGTGACTGAACTGAACTGATGGAAGTAACTGCCGAGTCTCGCTGCCTGTGGTTTTCAGTAAAATCGTACTCAGGGGCTTGCTCTGGGCTAGAAGAGCTTTCAGCACTGGACAGCAGCCAGTGGGATGAAGGTTCCAGGGCTTGGAAGGGGCAAGGAGCAGCAGAGGCCGTGTAAAGAGGAGGACAGCATCACTCTGAACAGGAAGAGGTGG
Source organism: Aepyceros melampus (assembly GCA_006408695.1). Classification (NCBI taxonomy): domain Eukaryota; kingdom Metazoa; phylum Chordata; class Mammalia; order Artiodactyla; family Bovidae; genus Aepyceros; species Aepyceros melampus. The sequence goes on from SJXQ01008649.1 coordinate 214,918, forward strand.
CCATGTCCACCTGCTGGAGAAAGGGCTGAAACGAGACCAGCCCACGGATGGTTGTTTCCAGTCCTTGGAAACTGCTATTTCTCAACTTCCATTATTTTCAGCCTTGTCGCCACCACGTAATTAAGGAGAGCACCCCCTGGTCCCCAACTTGGCTGACATGAGGTTCTCTATGTTCTCCACTGATTCCTCGTCTTCTGTTTTCCTTCAGCTCCAAACTGTGACCACACTCAGAGGTCTGCTCTCAGGCAGAGAACCTCCTCAAGCTGGAGACAGAGGGAGGGGCCCGCTGACTGTGTTCCTCCCGTGCTGGCCACTGACTCACCCCTGACTCACTTTTCAGATTTATTGTGCTCTGGGATCCTTTCTCTAAGTGTATTTAATGTGATGTAAAATTGTTTTCATGACTTAAAGTTATTGTAACTGTTTATAAAATGCATTACCCTTGCTTCACAAAGGTCCTGGCAGTCTCTACAAACCAGCATCTTGTCTAATGCTGTTAAAACAGTTCTAAAAAAAGTAGTAGAGAGGCTTGGATGTCCTGCTGTAGGTTTGTACTTGTTCATGTGATGTCAGACCCTTGGAGAAATTCGACCTGGGGCTGTGTGTGAATTACTCATGATAGTTAACTAGCATATTCAGTGTTCAGGACCCACCTATCTTGCAAATGATTACCACATCTTAGGGAAATAGAAGCAAAACAAAACATAAACAATTACAATATGGTTAATGCAGCAGAATTAGAAATAAAAGACAGACACTTGTTACTAACGACATCACCTGATGAGCACATCACCACTGTGGCAGAGTCACCTCGGGCCCTAAATTTCCCAATTAGAGCTGAGTGGAGCCAGGCTCCATATGGGTGCCCATCTGTGGGACTCCAAGACCAAGTGGAACAGAGCATCTGTGAGCATTTCTCCTGGAACACCTACTCTCTCCGCACCCACTGACTAATCAAGTAGTGAATGAGTTTTATTTTAAAGTGAAGTATTTTAAAGTGAAGCTGTAAAGTGAAAAAGTGAAAGTGTTAGTCCCTCAGATATGTCCAGTTCTTTGCAACCCATGGGCTGAATTCTCCAGGCAGGAATATCGGCGTGGGTAGCCATTTCCTTACTCCAGGTGATCTTCCTGACCCATGAATCAAACCCAGGTCTCCTGTCTTGTAGACGGATTCTTTACCATCTGAGCCACGGGAGCGAGTCAACACTGTAAGGAGGCCAACGTATGTATCAGGCCACAGAAAAACCTGAGGACCACCTGCCCTACCACAGCTTCTGATGACCAGAGGGTCACTCCCTGGGCTGGTTGGTAAGCAGGGGATGGTTCTGTATTGAACACATGCCCTGATATCAGAGCACATGCAGGCTATTTTTAACTAATAGGCTTTACTTTATAGAGCAGTTTTAGGTTTGTGGAAAAGTCAGGTGCAAAGTGTGAAGAATTCCTGTTCACCCTCTTGTCACCCCTAACCCCAAGTAGTTTACCTGTCATTAACACTGTGCATCGGCATACACGTGCTGCAAGTGAGGAACCAACGCCGACCGCCACTGCTCGCGAGACCACACTGTCTGCTTGTCGACAGGCACGTTGGGGTGCACATTCTGTGGGTGTTGACAGGCACGTTGGGGTACATTCTGTGGGTGTTGACAGGCGCATTGGGGTGTACATTCTGTGGGTGTTGACAGGAGCATTGAGGTGTACATTCTGTGAGTGTTTACAGGTGCATTGGGGTACATTCTGTGGGTGTTGACAGGCGCATTGGGGTGTACATTCTGTGGGTGTTGACAGGAGCATTGAGGTGTACATTCTGTGAGTGTTTACAGGTGCATTGGGGCACATTCTGTGGGTGTTGACAGGCGCATTGGGGTGTACATTCTGTGGGTGTTGACAGGAGCATTGAGGTGTACATTCTGTGAGTGTTTACAGGTGCATTGGGGCACTTCTGTGGGTGTTGACAGGCGCATTGGGGTGTACATTCTGTGGGTGTTGACAGGAGCATTGAGGTGTACATTCTGTGAGTGTTTACAGGTGCATTGGGGCACATTCTGTGGGTGTTGACAGGCGCATTGGGGTGTACATTCTGTGGGTGTTGACAGGAGCATTGAGGTGTACATTCTGTGAGTGTTTACAGGTGCATTGGGGCACATTCTGTGGGTGTTGACAGGCGCATTGGGGTGTACATTCTGTGGGTGTTGACAGGAGCATTGAGGTGTACATTCTGTGAGTGTTTACAGGTGCATTGGGGCACATTCTGTGGGTGTTGACAGGCGCATTGGGGTGTACATTCTGTGGGTGTTGACAGGAGCATTGAGGTGTACATTCTGTGAGTGTTTACAGGTGCATTGGGGCACATTCTGTGGGTGTTGACAGGCGCATTGGGGTGTACATTCTGTGGGTGTTGACAGGAGCATTGAGGTGTACATTCTGTGAGTGTTTACAGGTGCATTGGGGCACATTCTGTGGGTGTTGACAGGCGCATTGGGGTGTACATTCTGTGGGTGTTGACAGGAGCATTGAGGTGTACATTCTGTGAGTGTTTACAGGTGCATTGGGGCACATTCTGTGGGTGTTGACAGGCGCATTGGGGTGTACATTCTGTGGGTGTTGACAGGAGCATTGAGGTGTACATTCTGTGAGTGTTTACAGGTGCATTGGGGCACATTCTGTGGGTGTTGACAGGCGCATTGGGGTGTACATTCTGTGGGTGTTGACAGGAGCATTGAGGTGTACATTCTGTGAGTGTTTACAGGTGCATTGGGGCACATTCTGTGGGTGTTGACAGGCGCATTGGGGTGTACATTCTGTGGGTGTTGACAGGAGCATTGAGGTGTACATTCTGTGAGTGTTTACAGGTGCATTGGGGCACATTCTGTGGGTGTTGACAGGTGTGTAATAAGGCGTGTCCTCCATCACAGGGTCACACTGAGCGGTTTCACTGCCCTGCACGTCCTGTGCCCCATCCCCCTTCCCTCTCCTACACATGGACCCCAGAGTCAGCTGTCTGTTTTGCTTTGTAACTTACCATTTTTTGTTACAAAACTTAGGTTCTATAGCACACATTTTTAACACATCACATTCCACCTTCAGTGGGTATTATATAAATTCAGTAACAGCAAGACAATCTTATATTCTTATATACTTCTCCTTTAACTCTCTTGGCTTTTAAAGTGAGAAGTAAGAAAGGGATGTTTCATTTCAGTCACATCAGTCTTCAGTCTTCGTTTCCTTGTGCTGGTCTCATATTCCTTCTGGCAGAACTTCATTATTTATTATAATGACCTGGTAGTGAATTTTTTCAGCTTTTGTATGTCTGAAAATGTCTTTAATTTCATTGTTGAAAGATGGTTTTCAAGACTATGAAATTCTGAGTTGACAGTTTTTTTCTTCCAGTGATTTGAAAACATCATCCCACTGTCTCCTGGCTTGCATTGTTTGTAAAAATAAAGTTGTATGTATTTCCTGTTTTTATTCTTTGAATGTAATATATCGTATTTCCCCTCTCTGACTGCTTTTAAGACTTTCCCTCATCCCTGCTTAGCCTGCTCCCCAGATGTAGATTTCTGTATGTGTGTGTGTGTGTTTAAAATTCATCGGCCTTCTTGGATCTGCAAGATGAGTTTTCAGCAGGTTTGGAAGCACCTTCTTCCCGTTTCTTCCTGCTCTCCCTCTTCCCACTTCTCCTCTCTCCTTTTGCACTCCTCAGGCCGCGTATGTATTTTTTACTGTTGTTCACAGTTTCTGAGATATGGCTGGATATGGCCACAGATCTCGAGGTGGACCTCAAATACCTGATTAAATAGTAATTAAGTAACTCCTCAATACATGTGTGTCTCTTCTATGATAACCAAGGTTCATTTAAAGTGTGTTCATATAAACAGAGTTATAAGGAAGAAGCAAACTGATGGGTGAGAGAGGGTGTGCAATTCAGAGAAAATACTCTTTGTCAGAAGTCATCCGGTGAATCTGAACCAGACACACTGCTCTCTGTTTCCCTTGGGATGTGTAGGCCTGGTCAAGAAGACAAGTGAAGGAGAGCAGGAAGGGTCCACTCCCGTGATGTGGGCCATGAGTGGAAGAGCAGGCCGCAGGAATGGCCTGGTGGGGTGGGGTGAGGTGTCAGAGAGCTGTCTCCACTGCAGGCCTGGCGGACGCTCCACACTGGTCACTTCTGTTCCTCTGGGTGAAGAATGCGGCAGTGTGTAAGCCTGGCTGCCCTCCGCAGAGCCAACCTGTGAGAAGCACAGGGACTCCAAACAGGACAGAGTTAGTCAGCCCTCCCAGGAGTGGTGCACGGGGAGTCTCCCTCTGGGGGAGGCTCACACACTGTAGGAAATGCAGTAATTCCCGAAGGACGGTGAGGGAGTCCTCCCCACAGACGGCTTCTGTCCTGGAGCCCCGACAGAGTCTAATCTTCGGGAATGACGCGCCCTCGGCAGTGTAAGCACCCTGCTCTGTGCTCCGTGACTTGACTTTATATGGTGACTGTTTCTGTGTCATTAAACATTTGTACAAATCATCATTTTAGATGCTTTGTGGCCTCACTGTAACTTATGTAACTGTTTTCCTCTAGGCTGTTTCTACGTAACTCCATTTAAATCTTGCATGAAGAGCATCACTAATAATTTTTGAAGGAAACAGTATGATCATTGTGGGCCAAGATGTAAATATTTTCATGGTTCTTAATGAATGTGCCTATTCATTTCTTGGAAAGATTATAGAAATGTACTGGTACTCTTAGCAACAGCTGCAGGTGTCCCTGCCTCACAGGACTGTCTCTGGAATTTAGTGTTAATATGCATATTTTTAGCTGACGTTTGGCTTCCTTTTTTCTTCTCACTGTAAGTGTTCAGGGGCCATTTTGCCTGGGGTCTGGAACTGAGATGAAACTCTGACCTAGATTTTGATAATTGTCATAACTATTTCCACCCACGTTTCCTAATACTCATACGTATCTGTCCACAGTGGCACATCCTGTGTGGCCAACCTGAGCTGACCCTTGAGAAGCTAGACTGCACTGACTCCATAGCGGCAAGTGTTCCATGGGCTGGAAAAACTCACTCCTCTGTTCTACCCTTATGAGCTACGTTGTTACCCATGGCGTGTCCAGAGCTGGGGACAGTGTCTTTGAACTTGTAGGAAAGCCAGGCAGAGTATCTTGAATGCAAGCCCTCAAGAATCCCTTATCCTCCCATCTCGCGTCTCCAGATGCTTTTCACAGGTCTTGGCTCTGCTGGGGTTTTCTGAGAGTAGATGCTGTACGTTCCATGTCAGCATCTTAGGGCCGCCAGAACTCCAGGAAGGAAAGTGGCAGGACCCTGCGTCCATGGGACTCTGGGAGCTGCGAACTCCCTGAGGATGGGGCCCTGGGAAGGGTGCCCTGCTCTTCCGGATGAGGGCAGGCACCCACGAGCCGCCTAATGCGGGTCAGGCTCTGTACGTATCATGCTCTCATCCTTATAAAATCTCTTACACCGGCACCACTTACCTGCAGCCTACAAGTTGGTATGAGAGGCACAAGAACTTGAGCAGCTGCCAGCAGTGGGCCTCGGGTTCTCACCGGACAGCTGTCCCGCAGCGTTCATGCTCGCAACCACCACACCACTCTGCCACCTGATGGCCGGTGTTTGTTCAGAATTTGCAGCTCCCTCTGTTCTGCGTTTCCTTGGTTGATCCTTACAACAACTCTGCAAAGCCAAGGGGACAGAATCTATCAACCCCGCCCCCAGCCTGAGAAACTGGATTAGCTTCACCCCTCAGAATGGGATTTGAACTCATTTATTTTTCTGACACTTGACCCCAAACCTGAGCTCTTTCAGGGGACCCTCTCCCGCTCTGCCTGCCTGAGGTAACAGCGGTTGTTCTTTCTGAAGCTGACTAGCACAGTCCATCTGTCTGAGGTGGGCTGGTGGCACCCCTGGGGTCTGCGGAGCCCCCGCCCATGGGAGGGACCGGGCGGTTCATCTGCTCCTTCGCCAGCACCCTCCTCCTGTAGGAGTGGAGGTGCTCACACAACAAGCAGATGAAGCCGGCAGGTGGTGATGGGGAAAGAATAGCAACATTACCCTAAGGCTACAGCTAATCACGGAGGAAATCTACCCTGAAATCAGCAGGCGGCCTTCCCTGGCACCTCCCCAGGGCCTGCTCCGCCCTTGCCAGCCTGCAGCCTTGGGATCTTCAGGAAAGATGCCCGGGGCTGAGGCTGGAGGCCAGACCCCGGCCTTGGGAGGGCTCCGCAAGCGGTTAAGCCTGCAGTGGCCTCCAACATGCCTCCTGCTGCAGAGCTTTTCAGAGCCGAGGCCCCTTGAGGAGACTCTCATTGCCCATAACCACAGGGAAAGCTCAAAGTCAGGTATTCCTCTTCTCTTCTTGGGGGCCGGGATGTGTCTGTTTTTGTCTGGAAGTGCTCAGGATCCCAAGTCACATGTGGTCCTTGTCTAGACGGACCCTGCTCCTCTCCCACGCGGGGCGAGGGTCACAGCGTCCCCACTCTGCACCTTCCCCAGCATCTCCCACCCGCATCCAAGGCCCTCTCCCTCCATAGTCTATGCGGCCCCCTCCCTCCAGTCTAAGGGGGCCCCTCCCTGCATAGTCTAAGGGGGCCCCTCCCTCCAGTCTAAAGGGGTCCACTCCCTGCATAGTCTAAGGGAGCCCCCTCCCTCCCTCGGTCGTCTAAGAACCCCTCTCTTCATAGTCTAAGGTCCCTCCTTCCACCGTCTAAGGGCCCTTCCCACCGAAGTCTAGGGGTCCCCACCCGCAGTTAGCCGCCCGGCCACCTGCATCAGAGCACGGGCAGCTCACAGTGTATCCCCCCTGCTTGGAGACACAGTAGGGCTCCCTGAGGGGGAGGAGCCGGGTCCTTCTTGTTCCCTGGTCCTCACACAGCAGCTGGCAAGAGCCTCCCCCTGACGCTCCCGGCCCTGCCCTGTGGATTCACGTGGTTTCCTGGTCACCCCTGACCTGCTCTGAGCTCTGAGCATGAGACAAGGTCCAGCGAAGGCGGAGCACGGATGCTCATCCCCGGACGGTGACCCTCCCGCTGCTTCCCCAAGGCCACCTTGTGGGGGCTGGGACCTGGGACCTGGAGGACTGGCAGCCCCTCTGACCAGCGCTGTGGTCCCGGGCGCTGGTTCTGCCTGCTTCCTGCCTTCACCCTTTCTAGAGCTGAGATTTCTTGACTGTTCTCCGCTTGGCATCTTTGTCTCTTTGTGTCTAATTGGCCCTTCGTGGCACCTTGTGAAACAATTTGTAAACTGTCCTCACAAGGACCTCAAGCAGGAGGCCCATGGCGCATGTGGCAAGCTCCTGCTTCCCTTTTGCGGGAATGAGGTGTGGGGAGCAGGCAGGGGTCCGAGGGTCAAAGCGAAGGGAAAGCCGCTCAGTCAATTCCGACTCTTTGGGACCCCATGGACTGTACAGTCCGTGGAATTCTCCAGGCCAGAACACTGGAGTGGGCTGCCGTTCCCTTTTCCGGGGGATCTTCCCAACCCAGGGGCGGAACCCAGGTCTCCCACATTGCAGGCAGATTCTTTACCAGCGGAGCCACCAGGGAGGCCCTCGCTGAGCGCGGAGACATGCCGACCATCTTTGGGAAGGCCAGTGCGCTGGGCCGACTTGAGAAGCAGTTCCTTGGGTCCCCCAGGGCGGGACCTTCCCCAGCTCAGCCTCCGGAGCGAAAGAGGGGCTGGGTGCGCCCAGCCACCCCGGGGCCCCCGGCTCCCACTCGGCGGTAGCACTGGATCTGAGCAGCCTTTTATTTTTATTTCAGAAGCCTCTGCTTTACAAGCGTTCAACTTCTGGCAATGTGTTCATAAAACACAATTCCAGCAAGGGGCCAAGGCAATTCAATTAAAACTTAATGGGGCTTGAAAGCTGAGGAAGTTGGAGCCCCGAGAGCCCTAGCCCGTCAGGAGCAGGCGCAAGTTCTGGCTGAAAACGGGGGACAGCGGGGAGGCGGTGTGGGAGGGGGAGCGCACAGTCCCTGCGCGCGCCTCGTTCCGGAGGCAGAGCCGCCCTCCGCCCTCCGCCCTCCGCCCTCCTCGGCCGCACAGACCCCGCGGGCGGGGGCCGCCCTCCCGTGCGGGCGGCCTCGGGTGAGCTCCGGTCCTGCCCCAGCAGGCGCCCCTCGGAAGGAGGCCGGGCTGGGGATTCGCAGCGACCGGGCCGCGGTGTCGTCCCGCCGGGGAGGGGGTGACCCTGCGGGTCGTCGAGGCGAGAAGGCGCCCCCACCCTCAGTCTCAGGGTCACGTGGGCGTTCTCAGGGGGTGGCCTCAGGGCGAAGTCGCTATTCTTAGCGCCCAGACTAATAAAGAAAAATCGTGAGCAGTGTGCCCAGGGGATCTTCCCGAAACCAGGGACCCAGCCCGCGTCTCCTGCAATGCAGGCAGATTCTTTACCGTCTGAGCCCCCAGGGAAGCCCCCTTGAGCCAAAGGAGACAGAGAAATTACTCCCAAGGGCAGAGGGCAGCTCCAGGGGAAGTCTCTGCGGCGCCTCAGACCTTGAACAAATCCCTTCATCCCCTTCTCTCTCACCCTTTCACCCCCTTCTGAATTGTTACAAAGGGGTTGTTTACCAGCTTGGCTCTGCCCAGACCTTCTCAGACCTTTGGGGGTGGGAGGTGGAAATTGCCCTTCCTTGCGAAGCCTTTCTTGCAGCAAAAGTCCTCATCGGTCCCCGGGATGGGGGAGGTTGGTCTGCACGGAAGGCGTCCACATCCCTCCGACCGGCGTGCCCTTCATCCAGGAGGGGAGGGTGGCCGGCGTCCTCCCGCCCTGCCGGGCTGCGCCTCCTGCGAGCCATGGGGCTGCTTCTCTGCAGGGTCGCCGGCGGCTTCGCCCCCCTCAGGCTCCCTTGGCCCCAGGGCGTGGGGGCTGTGGCGTGGTGGGCGGCCTGGGACGCGGTGGGGAGGGCTGTGGGCTGTGGCACCATGGGGCCGCCGGGTTTCTGCGACCCTGACCCGCGAGGCATCGCCCGGGGCGAGGGGAGCCCGCCCAGATGCAGTTGGGGCGCGCTTTGTGCCTGCGGATCCCACCCGACGGGGAGAGACAAGAGAGGACCCAGACCCTCCCCCTTCCCGCCCCTCTTCAGGGGTCACTGCTTGTCCAGACTGAAGAGGGAGGCTCCGCGGAGCAGCCTGACTCCCCGCACAGGATGCGTACAGGCAGGCCCTGTCTGCACCTGCCGGGTCAGTTCTATCTAGTACCGCCTTGAAAGAGGAAGTAAGACAAGGCTTCCAGAGCAGAGGTTACAGCCCACAAGACCACCCTCCTCCTCCTTCTCCCTGTACACCCTTCTAGGCCTGAGCTGCCTCCTTGCAGACCCCTGCTCCATCCCCGGTCCTACCCAGCCCCACCGTGCTCGAGAGACCCCAGCACCACCCTCCACCCTCCGCTGAGGGTGCAGGTCCGCCTGACAACCTCACAGATAACATGTCAGGGGGCTGAGTCCATCAGGGCCAGCCTGGGGCTCCGCGTGGTGTTGCTGAGGACGATTCAGATGAGATCAGGGACTCCTTGTCTCTGGGCTTCAGGGTCTTGGGAGATTTATGTGTTTGTACCCAGGCCTCACCCGGGAAAATTCTGATCAGAAGGTAGGAGGTGTAATTCACAGGCCTGTTTACGAAAATCCATAGGTGATTTTGCTGCACCAAGTGTGAAAGCCACAGGATCATTGGAAATTGTATTGAAATTAAGATTGTGTCCTTTGAGGGCGGGCCAGGTCTGGAGTCACCTCAGTGAACTGATCTAAAAACACAGGGTGTGTGACTGTCTTTCTAGTTCTTCCTGGAGTCATCGCGGGCTGCGGAGCCTGGAGGCTTTCCACGGTCCAGAAGTTCCCTCCTATCACCTCAGTTTTACTCATGTGAGCGTGGAACACAGGTGTGCAAAAAAATAAAATAACTTGTTTCCACATGTGCCCTTTCAGCTAAAATGTCATGACTCTCAAGGACTTGGAAACCAAAGTCACCTTGGGTGGCCTTCCGTCCAGTCCCTGCTGTGATGCTGACGCAGTAGCCCGGTGCCTTTCCTGCCTGATACTTTCAGTCCCCTGATCAGAGAGCTGGACCATAAACAAAGCTGAGCACTGAAGAATTGGTGCTTTTGAACCGTGGTGTTGGAGAAGACTCTTGAGAGTCCCTTGGACTGCAAGGAGATCCACCAGTCCATCCTAAGGGAGATCAGTCCTAAATATTCACTGGAAGGACTGATGCTGAAGCTCAAACTCCAGTACTTGGGCCACCTGATGTGAAGAGTGGACTCATAAAAAGACCCTGATGCTGGGAAAGATTGAGGGCAGAAGGGGACGACAGAGGATGGGGTGGTTGGATGGCATCACTGACTCAATGGACATGAGTTTGAGCAAACTCCGGGATTTGGTGATGGACAGGGAGGCCTGGCATGCTGCAGTCCGCGGGGTTGCAAAGAGTTGGACACGACTGAGAGACTGAGCTGGACTGATCTGAGCACCTGAGCTGTCCGTGTAGCGGTGAGCCCTGGTGCTCTGGGGACCCAGCAGAGGCTCTCCAGGAGACTCCTTGGTTCTCGTCCTTGGGTCTGTGGACCAGACCTTCCGTCCTCCTGTCTGCCGTCCTGGCTGTCGTGGCTGTCACCCTGAGGACTGTGCGATGCCTTCAGGAAGTCACGTAAGCCCGTGCGGCTGCGGGAGGCATGTCCCACCCTCGCTCTCCTGCCACTGGTGCAGGAGAGGGGCCAAGACGTTGTGCATGTCCTGATGGATGGAGCAAAAGGTACCGTCACCAAGGAAGCCACCCAGGAAACTGTCAGAGATCTCTCTGCACCCAGGGTGAGTTCTGGGGCATGACACATCAGTTCTGCAGAGCCTCCTTGGCCCCAGGGCTCCTGGAGAATCCACAGAGCCCATGGTTTCCATAGAAACTACAGAAGGGTTTAGCATCATGCCACTCGGATCCTAAGACAGAGATGATCAGGGAGGGGGTGCTCACGGGCTGAGGGGCTCCCTGCTGCTCCCCGCGCCTTTAGGGGATGAGGCCCACAGAGAGCAGACAGGCCCTTCTGCACTCTGAGAAGAGGACCCAGTCTTGGAACCGTTTGGTCAGCATCGTGACACAGTTTTCCCGCCAACCCAAGTCCAAGTTAGAAACTGCCTTTAATCTGTAAGTTATCTCAAGTGGCTGTGCAGAGGCCAAGATGAGAACTCAGTGAACGAGCTAGAACAAACTGTAGACAGTGAGATCACTGTGCTGCTCCAGTGTGTTTCCCCTTCGCTCCTGGCGTCCCCAGCGTAGCCCTCCTCCTGCTCCCAGAAAACTGCCTTTTCCTCTTTTTCAGATGTGCTGCTGCAGGAACTTCCCAAGCTCAATGATTTTCTCCAGAGTCTCGCTCTGCTCTTCTAAGGTGATTTTTGTTTTCTCCTTAACCTATGTTTTCCTTGTTTCAATTTAAACTTGTCTCTAGTCATATACCAGGTAGCAGTTTAAAAACAGCAGGCACACACTGCCCTGAGACTGGAAGATCCCGTTCCCTGCTGGGCACCTGGACTCACCTCCCACGCGTTGAAGCCTCCTCAGGTATTCTGTCTCTCTCCCACCCACCCCATAAGTCACTGGAATGTCTTTTTCTTTTTTTAGCTCTCAGATTCAAGGTGGTTTCAGTAGGAAACTCCCAAGGCTTTTACAATTTGGAGTGCCTGGGGCTGGGAAGGGAAGGAGAATATTCTAGAATGGTATCTGTTCAGATGGTAAAGAATCTGCCTGCAGTGCGGGAGACCTCTGTTTGATTCCTGGGTTGGAAGGATCCCCCGGAGAAGGGAACAGCTACTCACATCAGTGTTCTTGCCTGGAGAATCGCAAGGACAGAGGAGCCTGGTAGGCTGCCGTCCGTGGGCTCGCAAACAGCTGGACAGGACTGAGCGACTAACACTCTCACATTCAAACATGCTCACACATCTCCCTTCTGATCTTCATCGCAAAGGTACTGTTGGCGGCTGGGTTCATTGCTCACATTCTGTCGCTAAGGAGTGCAGTTCCCAGGGAGGCTGAGCCACTGGCCGGACGCCCACCTGGCGGCTGGTGGACCTGGGGCTCGAGGCCACGTGCTGGGTCCTCGCTGACTCTGCCGCCTGGGCTGCAGCTCTGCACCCACGGCTCTGAGTTGGCTCACGTGTCTCCATCTCTCGCCGTGGACGCTGAGGCAGCGTCTTCCCACGTGCTGAGGACTTGGGAAGGGGAAGAGGAGGCCAAGGAGGGGGAGCGTCTGTCCCTCCCAGCCTCCCCTCCCCCGTCTACCCTGGAGACCCCAGCTCTGCCCCTTGTCCGCCCTCTCCATGCCTTCCTGCCATCAGAGACCCATTCAGTCCTGTGAGTTCTGGGAGGAGCTCAGTCGCGCCCAGCGGTCCTCCGACGGGGGACCCTGACACTGGAGGGCGGTGGCAGGGCCTGGGCACCCGACCTGGTGTGGACTCCTGTCCCCCACCGTCCCCCACCTCGCTTGCTGCTCCCGCGCTCAGTTCTTGCCCTTCCCCGTTTCCACCAAAACTGGGTAGAGCGGTGCCTCCTGGAGGCATCCCAGTGGGTCCCCGGGCAACGCCTTGTGGGCAGGCCAGCACCTGACGGGGGACACAAGTCCCTGAAAACGAAGCCCCAAACGCCTGATGGTAGTCTTGGAAACAGGCCAGTGGGATTCTCACTCTGTCCCTGGAGAAGCCCAGCCTTTGAGAAGCCTGGGCTGCCGGCCCAGTCCTGCAGTTCTGGGAGCCGCTCTGCCCACCCCTCGGCTCCTGGGCACCTGCACTCTGCCTGCTGGGGCGCAGGGCCTGTGAGAGGCTGTGATGCCAAGTGTGCTCCACCTCCTGAGGTGCCCCCTCGGGAAGACTCGCTCTAGGTGGGCCCCACAGCAGGCTGGGAGCAGTCCGCTTCAGCTGCTCCTTGGTGGTTTCTGGGAGGTGGGGTGAACGCATCAGGGGGCCCTGTGATAGCCAGCTTCATTGGAAAGTAAGCATCTTGGTGTGAACCAGTGCGTGTGTGACCCTCGGCCGTAAGCCACACGCTCCCCAGGGGTTTGGGAAACACTGCGGCTGAGGCCGGGCAGGCAGGAGGGCCAGGCAGACAGCCCAGGCTGTTCCTGGGCATCTGGCGGGCTCCGGTGGGCGGGCTCCCTGTGCCTGGTCACTGGGCCTCACTCAGAGCTGGGCCCGCGTGCCAGCAGGGTGGGTGCTGGGCAGAGCACCAGTGCAGCAGCGGGGACCGCGGACCTGCTCTCAGCCCTGAGCTGCCCCAGCCCCGCGCAGCCTCTGTTCCAGCAGAAGCACATCCGTGGGCCTGGCCACGTGTTCGCCTAGCTGAATAGTGCCTCCCGGTCAGGAGGTCTCCCATTACAGCTGCCCCATTTGCCCACCACGTGCCTCGGCCCAAGACCTGCTTTTCCTCAGTGCCCCCATCTTCTCCAGGGTCACTACCCAGCGGGCCCAGCCCTTCCTAGCAGTCCATAACATCCTCCACTTCTGTGCTGAGGTCCCTTCTCTTTCCCGCAGACTGGGTGACCCCTGTGCCCTTTGGAGCTCTGCTCACTGGGAAGGTCTCCCCCACCAGCCTCTCCCAAGGCCACCCCGAGTGCGGCTGCGGCGGGGCGAAGGCTGAGGTTGCCCCGCAGGGCTGAGAGCAGAGAACTGGCTGCCTGCAGCATGCTGTGCTGGCCTCAATCCTTCTGGGGTGCCCACGGCCCCGCACCCCCTTCCCTTCAAGCTCCGCCCACCAGGACCATGTAAAGCAGCCAGCCCTGACTGTCCACTCTGGCCAGACTCACGCGTCAGGTGGTCCTTCCCCCCAACCCCGGGGCCTCAGCAGCACACAGCTGCCAGGGCTCTCTGCACACCGCACTCCGAGGGTCAGAGCTGCTCCAGGTGACGGGGGGATGGGGGGCACGCAGGCTGGACTCACCCTGCGAGGTCTTGGCAGTCCTGGTGGGCTGCAGTGGGCGTTACACAGAGCAGGACAGAAGGCCTCGTTTCTACAGAAACAGGCTTGTTTGCTTCACGCCACACTTTGCTTTTATTAGAAAAAATGAGTCTTAGCCACACACAAAAATAAAGCTTAGGATTCAGTGACAGACGATCACGCGCTGGGAATGAAAGATGCCCTCACAGCGAAGATTTATTTCATGTTATTTTCCCCCCAACACTTTTAACTGACCGAATAATGTCATAATGATTACTCTGATATTTCCACATGTGCTTTTAAGAATTTATAAAGTAATCTGTCTTCTGAGGTTCCGGGAGGCACTTGGACACTACAGTTAAAGCAGGGCTTTAGCCGGGTCGCAAGTGGCCTTTCGATCTGGGAGACTTGGGGGGTGCTGAAGGGTGGCCGCCCCCAGGAAGCTCCTCTGGACAGTGGCTGGCAGTGAGGCCGCTCCCCCCAACCCACCCAGGCCGGCACAGAGGCTCCAGGCTGTGCAGTTGTTTTTCTAGTTTGTTTACTTTTTAAGGCTACCTGGGAATGTCTAGTTATATATTGGCTATTTTCTAAATTTGAAACTTCATATTTGAATTTATTTGATAACTGAATCATCTAAATCAGATTTGAGTACGTTTATGAGAAAAAAAAAAAAAAGCAGATAAAGCTTCTTCACCTCCCTTGTGGGGTCTATTCCAGGATGCACTTTGAATGTTTTCTGAAGAAAACATTTTATCTTTATTTAGTTACAAATTCAAATCTTTGTTTAGTCTGCTCTTCAAAGAAAGCTTTCTGAAACTGCCTTATGTAGCTGTACTCATTTCTACGTCTGCTCTAACAAATTATCCCAAACACAATGGCTTCAAAGAGCATAAATGCATGCATTGCTTAGAAGTTAGAAGTGCCTTTCACTGGACTTAAAATGAACTTTAAATTTTGTGTCTTTGTCTTCCCCATTTGATGGACTGACAATTGAACTATACTCTAGAACAAATAGTGTAGAGAAATCCGGTGTTTTGGAGAAGGAGAACTGCTGAGAGCAGGTTGGACAGAGCACAGTGTCTGATGTGGGCTGTCCTGGACTTGGAGCGTTGAGACCAAAGGGACAAGCTCTAAGCAGCTGGCTATTAAATACTTGGTGCTTTGATTCCTATTTTTTTAAATACTTGTAAGCTTGTGCATACCGAGTTTGACCTTTCACACCTTTCCCATAATGGCCATCGTTAGATAGAGTCAGTGCTTTGCTTTTTTGTTTGTTTGTTTTGTTATCTCCCAGCAAAGCACAGACTATAGATTATGGTGCAACTTTATCAAGGAGCTAGAAGTTTCTCCAGGAAAAAACAATCTAAAATTGAATTTTGAAAACTTCCTGCCCCCGGGGCCCATCTCACCAGCCCGAGATGGTTAGCGAGGCTCTGCGAGAACACAGCAGGCCGTGGGTTTATGTGCGGCCTGCAGCTGCTCTCCTGCTCGGAAACTCCAGAGAGTGCTTGACCCAGAGAAGGGGCCCCTGAGCGCCCAGCCTGTGTTGACTGACTGTTTAGAGCTGGTTCTTGGGGGTATTTGTCACCATGCTTAAGGAACCACCTTTGCCTAAATTCATGGGAATTTTTAATACGTTCTTAGACTCCTTTACTCTCCCATAGAACATAGATTCGTGGGGTTGCATTCGGTGTCACAGACTCAACTGTCGCTGGGTCCGTGAGGCCCTGAGTCGGGCCTTGTTCTCCCTCTGTGGCCCCTGCTCCCCGACCTTGTCCCCCTCGGTGCTCCTGTCCACCCGCCGACCGACCGCGGGGACTCGGCTTGGACCCCGCAGCACCACAGACCCGCCGGAGCTCAGGCCACCCCAGCCCAGGCGCGGTCTGAACCTCTGTGTGTAATTTGCAGCGCGTGTCGCTAGAGCTAACATTCTATCTGACTTTTGTCCCCTTGACTCCACCTCGCCGGTGCTTCCAGACTGTGGGCTCGAGGGGGCGCTCCTCCCTGCCTGGGCCGCCGGCCCCGGGAGCGACGCGGGACCGGGGGGATCGTCCCGGTGGGGCTGT
Source organism: Aepyceros melampus (assembly GCA_006408695.1). Taxonomy (NCBI): domain Eukaryota; kingdom Metazoa; phylum Chordata; class Mammalia; order Artiodactyla; family Bovidae; genus Aepyceros; species Aepyceros melampus. The sequence goes on from SJXQ01008649.1 coordinate 230,894, forward strand.
TTCCACGCTAACGCCGCGGGGCACAGAGACTGCTTCCTCGCGTGTCGTCTCAGCCGAGCCTGACTGGGACCTCGTAGCCCCTGTTTAGAGGAGGAAACAGATTCCAACATGACGGCTGAATCTCAGAGACACAGGGAGCGGCAGAGCAGAGGCTTTTTGACTCCGAGATGAGTTTGCTCTGGATGGCGAGAGCAGGGAGAAAGCTGAGTCTGCAAGCCCTGAGCCAGCTTCACTCCCCTCGTCTAGGCAGCGTGTCCCTGAAGGTGGCTGCAGGGGATGGCTCTGCCCCGGGACCATCATAGCTGGCGATGCTCGGGGTCACTTGGCAGAACCAAGTGGGCTGTGACCCTGCTTCCTGGAAGCGTGGAAACACCCCAGACCCACAAACCCTAAGCCTGTGCTCTGAGTGGAAAGGGAAGGTAAACATCAGTCCGCTGGTGCAATGCTGGAGAGGGGCCTGGTGGGGGTGGCCGGGCCGGGAGGCTGTGGGCTCAGACTGGCCCGAGGGGCCTGGGTGCAGGCTGCCTCCGCGCTGACGCAGACCCTGGCTGCACAGCTTCTTCGGGTGGGCCTCGGCGGCGTCTCCCCGGCAGCGGCGGCCCCCAACCTGCTGCCTCCGCGTCTGCTGTCAGGCGCTTTGTCCACGAACGCCTGCTTCTGCCCCCTGGGTGCAGGTGGCCCCGGCTGCCCGGGCGGGTGCACCAGGGGCGGGCAGCACGGGCCAGGCTGCAGAGCTTCGGAGAGCAGCCTGAGGCCGCTGTGGGGAGCACAGCGCTTCCCGGTTCCCGGGAGGTGTGCGCACCTGCGTCCCGGAGGCCCACTTCCGTTTCGTTTCCCTTGGTCTCCAGCCCACTTCCCTCGTCTTCCCGTGTGGAAATGAGGTGGGGTCTCGGGAATCACTGCAGCGGGCACACAGTGAAGTGGGGGGTGACCGGCCTTAGAAACGAGGGAGGCCTTGAGATCCCACTGCTGAGAAACCGGTCGGGTGAATCCTGGAGGGAAGCGTCTGCTGTCCTTCACGTTTTCTCAGCAGCCATCGCTCTCCCAGAAGGTTGTGGGGACCTCAGGGGTGGGCGAGGGACTCAGCACTTGGAGGAGGTGGTCCACAGAAGCCCCTTCCCCAAGGCTGTGCCGAAGGCCCTGCCTCCCGGGTTTGGGCTGGTGGTGGCGGGGCAGGGAGGGCCTGGAAGCTCGGCCTGGCAGAGCTGGGACGTCTGAGCGGGGCCCCAGGCAGAGCTGGCCAGCCTCCCTGGCTGCTCCAGGCACGCCAGTGCCTCTGACAGCTGAGTTTCAGCTGTGCGAGGGAGACTCGTCCCCTGGCAGTTCCCGCGGGNCGTCTTGGGTTGCCCTGCGGGCATGGCTTAGTTTCATTGAGTTAGACAAGGCTGTGGTCCTAGTGTGATTAGATAGACTAGTTTTCTGTGAATATGGTTTCAGTGTGTCTGCCTTCTGCTGCCCTCTTGCAACACCTACCATCTTACTTGGATTTCTCTTACCTTGGGCATGGGGTATCTCCTCATGGCTGCTCTAGCAAAGCACAGTTGCTGCTCTTTATCTTGAATGAGGGGTATCTCCTTACCGCCACTGTTCCTGACCTTCAACGTGGGATGGCTCCTCTAGGCCCTCCTGGGCCCGCACAGCCACCACTCCTTGGACGTGGGGTTGCTCCTCCCAGCTGCCGCCTCTGGCCTCGGGCGCTGCTCCTGGCAAAAGAAATAGATTTAAGGGCCTAGATCTGATAGATAGAGTGCCTGATGAACTATGGAATGAGGTTCGTGACATTGTACAGGAGACAGGGATCAAGACCACCCCACGGAAAAGAAAGGCAAAAAAGCAAAATGGCTGTCTGGGGAAGACTTACAAATAGCTGTGAAAAGAAGAGAAGTGAAAAGCCAAGGAGAAAAGGAAAGATATAAGGATCTGAATGCAGAGTTCCAAAGAATAGCAAGAAGAGATAAGAAAGCCTTCTTCAGCAATCAATGCAAAGAAGTAGAGGAAAAGAACAGAATGGGAAAGACCAGAGATCTCTTCAAGAAAATGAGAGATACCAAGGGAATATTTCATGCAAAGATGGGCTTGATAAAGGACAGAAATGGTATGAACCTAACAGAAGCAGAAGATATTAAGAAGAGATGGCAAGAATACACAGAAGAACTGTACAAAAAAGATCTTCATGACCCAGATAATCACGATGGTGTGATCACTCATCCAGAGCCAGACATCCTGGAATGTGAAGTCAAGTGGGCTTTAGAAAGCATCACTATGAGCAAAGCTAGTGGAGGTGATGGAATTCCAGTGGAGCTGTTTCAAATCCTGGAAGATGATGCTGTGAAAGTGTTGTACTCAATATGCCAGCAAATCTGGAAAACTCAGCAGTGGCCACAGGACTGGAAAAGGTCAGTTTTCATTCCAATCCCAAAGAAAGGCAATGCCAAAGAATGCTCAAACTACTGCACAATTGCACTCATCTCACATGCTAGTAAAGTAATGCTCACTGACTTGATGGACGTGAGTCTGAGTGAACTCCAGGAGTTGGTGATGGACAGGGAGGCCTGGCGTGCTGCAATTCATGGGGTCGCAAAGAGTCAGACACGACTGAGTGACTGAACTGAACTGAGTGTAAAATTTAATAATACATCATGTATATTGTATGTGATATCTTGACATTTTAGGCCACTAGAACTGAGAAACTTCACTGAGATAGCCATGAGTTTTTGGGATATCTCTCTCTGGCACACCTACTCTTAGCTAGAACATGTAGAAGACAAGCTGTCCTTTTCCCAACGTATCATCAGTGGAGTAGTTTTTTATGGTAATTTGAGGGATGATATCAGAGAGGCTCCAGCGTGTTCAGGATGGACGCAATGTTGTCTATCATATGTTAGTGAAGGAGTCTTTGTAATACTCTGATTTTGGTGGCTGAATAATGGTGCCCAAATATGTTAGGTCCTAATCCCTGGAACCTGTAAATATTACCTTATTTGGAAAAAGGGTTTTTGTAGACATGATTAAGGATCTTGAGTTGGGGAGATTACCCTGGATTATTTAAATGGGCCTTAAATGTAATCATGAGTGCCACTACCTTTTACCTTGACGTACAGTGATTTACTATATTATGTTAGTTCCAGGTGTACAACATAGTGATTCAATATTTTTGTAGCTTATACTCCATTTATAGCTATTATTTTTTAAAAAAGCTATATCTCCCTGTGCTGTACAATATATCCTTTTTGCTTATCTATTTTATACATAGTAGTTTGTGTCTCTTAATCCCACACCCCATCTTGCCCCTCCCTTCTTCCCTCTCCCTACTGGAGACCACTAGTTTGTTCTCTATAACTGTGAGTCTGTTTCTGTTTTGTTTTATACCTTCATTTATTTTTAGATCCCACATACAAGTGATAACAGGGTATTTGTCTTTTCCTGATTTATTTATCTAAACTTAATACTCTCTAGGTCTATCCATGTTGTTGCAAATGGCAGAATTTCATTCTTTTTATGACTGAATAATATTCCTCTGTGTGTGTGTGTGTGTGTGTGTGTGTNTCTCCATCTATACAACACTGATGATAAAACATCTAGGTCAATGATGAAAAGTTGCTCCACAGTGAGGGACACCTGAAGAGGTGCACAGAGTTACATGGAGAAGAGAAGAGGGAGGAGGGAGATACAGGTGACCAGGAGAAGAGGGGGAATCAAAAGGTGTGAGAGCAAACTAGCCAGTAATCACTTCCCTATGTGCTCTCCACAGTCTGGATCCCGCAGAGATGTTCACAGAGTTACACAGAGAAGAGAAGAGGGAGGAAGGAGACAGAGGTGGCCAGGAGGATAAAAGGGGAATCAAAAGGAGAGAGACAGATCCAGTCAGTAATCAGTTCCCTAAGTGTTCTCCACAGCCCAGAACACACAAAGAGATTCACAGAGTTGGGTAGAGAAGAGAAGGGGGAAGGAGGAGATAGAGGCGACCTGGTGGAGAAAAAGGAGAGTCCAAAGGGGAAGAGAGCATCAAGCCAGTAATCTCACTCCCAAGTAAAAATGGGTACTGAAGATAGGGTTCTTAAAGGTACAAAGTTGATAACAAATACCAAAAAGCAAAGATTAAAAATCTAGAGTAGAGTCTAGATTCTCAAATACAATACTAAAAAAAAAGTCACAAAAATTATAAAATATATATATATATGAAATTTGCTTTATAATAGGGTCTTTTTTTGCGAGGTAATACTAGGTTATAAAAATGAAACTTAAAGGAGGAATAGAGGACTTAAAAATAAATAAATTTTTAAATGGTAATAGTAAAAATATATCTAAGACTTTCTCTGGAGCTCTTGTGGACAGTATGGGGTCAGTTCATTTTCAGATAATTCCTTGATCTGGCTTATACTTCTCAAGGTCTATAGGCCCCTTCCTATGTAGACAGTGTTAACTGCAGGGTTTTAATCTATTGCACCTGTCACTTCTAGAGCGGTTCCTTCTGTTTATTTTAGTTTTTCTGTTTGCTGGTCTCTTTAGTGTCTAATTTCCACCCTGACACAAGGTGGGCACTGGTGGGCACTTGTTTTAGATCATGTGTTCAGTTGTGCTGTGGGGAGGGAGGAACACTGCAAATAAATATCACTGGCATGTGTGGGGAGTACTCACAGTGTTTCTAGCTTGATTCCAGTTTCCAGCCCAGTGTTTCTCATGATGTGCTCTGTATAAGTTAAATAAGCAGGGTGACAATATACAGCCTCGATGTACTCCTTTACCTATTTGGAACCAGTCTGTTGTTCCATGTCCAGTTCTAACTGTTGCTTCCTGACCTGCATACAGATTTCTCAAGAGGCAGGTCAGGTGGTCTGGTATTCCCATCTCTTTCAGGATTTTTCAGTTTTTTTTGTGATCCATGCAGTCAATGGCTTTGGCATAGTCAATAAAGCAGAAATGGATGTTTTTCTGGAACTCTCTTGCTTTCTCCATGATCCAGCGGATGTTGGCAATTTGATCTCTGGTTCCTCTGCCTTTTCTAAAACCAGCTTGAACATCTGCAAGTTCACAGTTCATGGTTTGCTGAAGCCTGGCTTGGAGAATTTTGAGCATTAATTTACTAGCGTGTGAGATGAGTGCAATTGTGCAGTAGTTTGAGCTTTCTTTGGCATTGCCTTTATTTGGGATTGGAATTAAAAACTGACCTTTTCCAGTCCTGTGGCCACCGCTGAGTTTTCCAGATTTGCTGGTATATTGAGTGCAGGACTTTCATAGCATCATCTTTTAGGATTTGAAACAGCTCAACTGGAATTCCATCACCTCCACTAGCTTTGTTCATAGTGATGCTTCCTAAGGCCCACTTGACTTTACATTCCAGGATGTCTGGCTCTAGGTGAGTGATCACACCATCATGAGTATCTGGGTCATGAAGATCTTTTTGTACAGTTCTTCTGTGCATTCTTGCCACCTCTTCTTAATATTTTCTGCTTCTGTTAGATTCACATCATTTCTGTCCTTTATTGAGCCCATCTTTGCATGAAATGTTCCCTTGGTATCTCTAATTTTCTTGAAAGTGAAAGTGAAAGTGAAGTCACTCAGTCGTGTCCAACTCTTTGCGACCATGGACTGTAGCCCACCAAGCTCCTCCGTCCACAGGATTCTCCAGGCAAGAATACTGGAGTGGGTTGCCATTTCCTTCTCCAGGGGATCTTCCCGACCCAGGGATTAAACCCAGGTCTCCCACATTGCAGGCAGACGCTTTAACCTCTGCACCAAGATCCTTAATCTTTCCTATTCTATTGTTTTCCTCTGTTTCTTTGCATTGATCACTGAAGAAGGCTTTCTTATCTTTCCTAGCTATTCTTTGGAACTCTGCATTCAGATGTTTATATCTTTCCTTTTCTCCTTTGCTTTTTGCTTCTCTTCTTTACACAGCTATTTGTAAAGACACCTCTGACAGCCATTTTGCCTTTTTGTATTTCTTTTTCTTGGGGATGGTCTTGATCCCTGTCTCCTGTACAATGTCACGAACCTCCCTCCATAGTTTATCAGGCACTCTGTCTATCAGATCTAGTCCCTTAAATCTATTTCTCACTTCCACTGTATAATCATAAGGGATTTAATTTAAGTCATACCTGAATGCTCTAGTGGTTTTCCCTACTTTTTTCAATTTAAGTCTGAATTTGGCAATAAGCAGTTCATGATCTGAGCCACAGTCAGCTCCTGGTCTTTTTTTTTTTTTTTTTTTGCTGACCGTGTAGAGCTTCTCCACCTTTGGCTGAAAAGAATATAATCAATCTGCTTTTGGTGTTGACCATCTGATGATGCCCATGTGTAGAGTCTTCTCTTGTGTTGTTGAAAGAGGATGTTTGCTATGACCAGTGCATTCTCTTGGCAAAACTCTATTAGCTTCTGCCTTGCTTCATTCTGTACTCCAAGACCAAATTTGCCTGTTACTCCAGGTGTTTCTTGACTTCCTACTTTTTCATTCCATTCCCCTATAATGAAACAGACATCTTTGTGGGGTGTTAGTTCTAGAAGGTCTTGTAGGTCTTCACAGAACCATTCAACTTCAGCTTCTTCAGCATTCCTGGTCGGGGCACTGAGTTAGATTTCTGTGATATTGGATGGCTTCCCTTGGAATGAACAGAGATCATTCTGTCATTTTTGAGATTGCATCCAAATACTGCATTTCAGACTCTTTTGTTGACTATGATGGCTACTCCATTTCCTCTAAGGGATTCCTGCCCACAGTAGTAGATATAATGGTCATCTGAGTTAAATTCACCCATTCCAGTCCATCTTAGTTCACTGATTCCTAGAACGTTGATGTTCACTCTTGCCATCTCCTGTTTGACCACTTCCAATTTGCTTTGATTCATGGACCTAACTTTCCAGGTTCCTATACAATATTGCTCTTTACAGCATTGGACCTTGCTTCCATCACCAGTCACATCCACAACAGGGTGTTGTTTTTTCTTTGGCTCCATCCCTTCATTCTTTCTGGAGTTATTCCTCCACTGAACTCCAGTAGCATATTGGGCACCTACCAACCTGGGGAATTCATCTTTCAGTATCTTATCTTTTTGCCTTCTCATACTGTTCATGGGGTTCTCAAGTCAAGAATACTGAAGTGGTTTTCCATTCCCTTCTCTAGTGGACCACATGCTGTCAGACCTCTCCACCATGAACTGACTGTCTTGGGTGGCCCCACATGGCATGGCTTAGTTTCACTGAGTAAGACAAGGTTGTGTTCCATGTAATCACATTGGCTAGTTGTCTGTGATTCTGGTTTCAGTCTGTCTGCCCTCTGATGCCCACAAATCAATAGGGAAATGGAAATCAAAATTGCAACGAGATATCACCTCACACCTGTCAGAATGGATATCATGAAAAATTTTGCAAATAACACATATCCAGGATGTGGAAAAAAGGGAAACCTTGTACATTGTTGGTGGGAATGTAAACTGGTGCAGTCAGTATGAAAAACAATGTGGAGGCTTCTCAAAAAACTAACTACTCAGCAATTCCACTCCTGGGTAATTATCTGAAAAAAAAAATGAAAATACTCATTGAAAACATACATGCAACCCAATGATTACTTTCACAGCAGAAGTACTTACAACAATCAAGATATGGAAACAACCAAAGTGTTTATTAACCAAAAATGGATAAATACACATACAATGACTACTTCACCATATAAAAGAATGGACTTTTGCCATTTGCTGCATCATGGATGGACTTGGAAGGCATTATGCTAAGTGAATGAGTCAGAGAAAGATAAATACTATGTAATATTGCTTGTATATGGAAACTAAAAATTACAAAAACTAATGAATTAAAAAAAAAGAAGCAGAATCACAGATACAAAGAACAAACCTTGGTTATGAATAAGGAGGGAGAGGGGCAATATAGGAATGGGAAAGTGAGAGACACAAACTAATGAGTATAAGATAAGCTCAAGGAGGTATTTTACAACATGATGAATATAGCCAATATTTTGTAATAACTGTACATGGAAAGTAATCTTCAAAATTGTATAAAATAAAAGTTTAAATAAAAGAAAAATAAAAAATAAAGCCTTGGAACAAGATGGCAGAGGAGTAGGTGGATGTGGAGTACATCTCTTTCCATGGATACATCAGGAATACACCTTCAAACACAGAAGTACATGCAGAACACCAGCTGAGAACAGATAGGAGTACATGACCAGTGGAAAAGAATATATATACCCACGCAAAACTCGGTAAGACAAAGGAACTAGGGGGAAAAACAGGAGTGTTAGTAGGATTGGAACTGCCCTCAGCAAGTAAGGGAACTGAAGCAGGGGTCCAATGCCCATATGGGGGCAATTATCTGAGTCAGAGCAGAAACATTTAAGGCTGAGAGTGATCTGTGGCAGCCTAAATGGAATGAGAATCAGACAGTCCTTGCAGCAGCCATACATACTCCAGACAGGGACTCAGATCCCCTGGAAGAGGCAGCAGCTGGGAGCTGGAGTTTAGGGACTGTGAAGCAATCCCAGGGTGAGGGCTGCTGTTGACTGCAGAGAGACAGGTTGAGGGAATATGAGGGAGGAGATTGTGGTTGGAAATGCCTGTGGAGGAAAGTTGGGCGACTATGGAAGTAAAGCGATACTGCTGAGTCATGCAGAAGGGATGGAGCCATCACCATAGCCTCTCTCCCCCGACAGGCCAGCACTGGCAACTGAACAATAGAGAGGCTGGCCAATCAAATGCCTTACGCACTGAACTACAGAATAGGACCCCACTCAGGGTGCCTCTTTAAGTGCCTGACACACTGAACAACAGAGAAGGACCCAGGCAAAGGAATCCTCTAAGTGTCAGTATGGGCAGAGCTACAGAGAAAGACTGGCCAAAGAGGCTTTCCAAACATGAGCTACAAGAGGTTTGAAAAAAGATCCTGATAGGACTATAACTCCTGCAGTGGAGGCAGTCCGTGTCCCTGCACAGTTGGCCTCACCAGGGTCCCTGCAAGCCAAGCAGCTGCACCATCTTCACGCTCAACTCTCACTGGGGCAGAGCTGCCACAGGCAAAAATGTCTTGTGTCTATGTGCACAGGGTCGCTTTGTTAGTGTATGACTCTGTGACCCTGTAGACTGTGGCCTTCCAGGCTTCTCTGTCAGGGAGGGGAGTTTCTCCAGGCAGGAATACTGGAGAGTATTGGCCAATACTGGTTGCCCTAACCTTCCAGAACACTACATTTCCTGCTTCCCTAGCCACCAACTCCCTTGAATACCTGGTGCTGTCAGAACACCTGCGACCCAAGCAGCTGCACCGCCTCCACACCTGGCCCTCACAAGGGCAAACCCAAGTCCTCCAGGGCAGCCTCAGGAGTAAACCCCAGTGGAGGACCCACAAGCAGAGGTGAAAATAAAACCACAGTTGAAACCCAGGAGCAGTGTGACTAAGGAAGAAGACCCAAAACCTTCCCACCAGCTGTCCAAGCTGCAGATTAAATCCACACGATCAACTAGGCAGACTCTGTGTCTGTGGAATATATAAAAGGTCATTGAGAGCTCCCACAAAAGAAAACTCACTAGTTCTGATAGAGGAGTAAGACCAGATTAGAATCTGAGCTGCCCCTACAGCAGGTCCAGAGATCAGCACAGTATCAGACTGCACCCTAGGGAGGTGAGGTGGACTGTGACTCCCAGCGAGGGAAAGGACTCTGACAGCAGTGACCAAGAAAAACATTTATTATTCTTATGTTTTGACTTGTTCTGTAGATTCTTTGGGTTTTTTTCTTTTCTTTTTTTCCTTTCTACCCTCTTGTTGTAGTTGTCAATTTTACTGGCACCATGAAATCAAATTAAGCTTTTGAGCTTTTTCTTTTTTTTTTTTCTTAGTCACATTTTTTACTGTTGTTATAAACTTCTACCTCTACATTGGGCTTTTTCAATTCTGGGGAGTTTTCCTTTTTTCTTTTCTCATTTTTTCATTTTAATTTTTAAACCTATTATTTTTGTTCTATGCCCTTGCTTTCCTACTCTTCTTATCCCCTTACAGTTACTCTTTCAGTTCAGTTCAGTTCAGTTCAGTTGAGTCACTCAGTCGTGTCCAACCCTTTGTGACCCCATGAATCGCAGCACGCTAAATCTTCTTTATTTACCTCTATTTAACTTTGCATATCTATTATTTCTTTTCATTCTTTCTTTTCCTCTCAACATATTTATTAGTTTTATTCTCATTGATTTATTTCCCAGTTGTCACCTTGTTTTAGTTTTGTTTTCCAGTTTGTGCTTTAGATAGTTTTGTTTTGGTAGACATAATTTCTGTTTTCCTTTGTTTGTTGGGTCATTCTATTGTACTTAATTTTTGTTTGCCAGTTTTGATTTTGCTTATGAGTATACATGTATATGTGTATATTCAGTCATACTTTTATTGTTGTTATAAACCTCTGCATCTATTTTAGGCTTTTGTAGTTCTGTGGAGTTCTCCTTTTTTGTCCCTTTTTTCTTTCTTCTTCTGTTTTATTTTTTTTTCTTTTCTCTTTCTTATAATTTTGGCTTTTAATGTTTTTAAACTATTTTTTTATATTTATTCCTTTGTTTGCCTTTCCTATTGTTCTTTTCCCCTTGCAGTTAATCTGTAATGTGTGTAAATCTTCTTCATCTACCTCTATTTAACTTTGCATGTCTATTCTTTCTTTCTTTCCTTTCCTCTCAACATATTTGTTAGTTTTATTTTCTTTGCTTTATTCCCCATTGGCATCTTGCTTTAGTTTTGTTTTCCACTTTGTGATTTAGTTAGTTTTGCTCTTAACTGGTAAATATAATTTTTTTTATTTCCTCTGTTTGCCAGATAAATCTATTGTACTTTATTTTTGTTGCACTGTTTTGACTTTCCTCATGATTGTATATGTATATGTGTCTATTCCATTATTTTAATTATTATTTGCCAGGTTTTGTAACTGCCATTTGTTTGCAGTTCATCTTTGGTTTCTCCTTTTCGGATATTTATTTTAATCTCACTTAATGCCATAACAAACCACTTGTGGAATTTTCATTCCTGACCAGAGATCAAGCCCTCAGCCTTCGGAGTGGGAGCACTGACTCTAGGCTCCCTAGGCTACCAGAGAACTAACCCTAGGGAGTATCAAATAGTGAGAACTCACACAAAGGAAACCACTTGAGTACAAGACCTGGCATCACCCAACCGCCAGTAGCACCCTGTGCAGGACAGCTCATCTAAACAATAAACAAAACAAAACTACAAGCCCAATCCTCAGCAGACAGGATTACCACCTCACTCAGCCTTGTCCATCAGAGGAAAAATAAACAAGCAAAGAAAGAAAAACTCAGCACAAATCTCACCCTATACGAAGCCTACACAAACCACTGGACCAATCTTAGCAGGGCAGAAACCAAAGGGAAGAAAGATTTCAACCTTGAAGCCTGGGAAAGGGAGACCTCAAATACAATAAGTCAAAAAAGAAAAGAAAATTGAGAGAAATACTACACAAATGGAGGAACAAACTAGAAACACAGATGCCCAAATAAATGAGGAGGAAATAGTCAAACTATGTGAAAAAGAGTTCAGAATAATAATAATAAAGGTGATCAAAAACCTTGAAAAGAAAATGGAGAAAATGAAAGAATCAATTAACAAAGACCTAGAAGAATGAAAATTAAGCATACAGAGACAAACAACATAATCATTGACATTGAAAATACTCTAGAAGGAATCAATAGCAGAATATCTGAAGCAGAAGAACAAAGCAGTAAGCGGAAGATAAAATGCTCTTCAGAAATAACTTCTGAATAGCAGAATAAAGAAAAAAAGAATGAAAAGAACTGAGGATATTCTCAGAGACTTCTGCGACCATATCAAATGCACCAACGTTCAAATTATAGGGGTCCCAGAAGAAAAAGAAGAGAAAAAGAAAGGGTATGAGAAAATTTTTGAAGAGCTTATAGTTGAAAATTCCCCCAACATGGAAAAGAAAATAGTCTATCAAGTCCAACAGGTACAAAGAGTCCCATATAGGGGAAACCCAAGGAGAAACACACCAAAACACATACTAATCAAACTACCAAAGACTGCTGCTGCTGCTGCTGCTGCTGCTGCTAAGTCGCTTCAGTCATGTCCGACTCTGTGTGACCGCGTAGACGACAGCCCACCAGGCTCCACCATCCCTGGGATTCTCCAGGCAAGAACACTGGAGTGGGTTGCCATTTCCTTCTCCACCAAAGACAAAACACAAAGAAAGAATATTGAAAGTAGCAAAGGAGAAGCAACAAGTAACATACAAGGGAAACCCCATAGCTTAACAGCTGGTCTTTCAACAGAAACTCTGCAGGGCAGAAGGGAATGGCAGGATATATTTAAAGTACTGAAAGGGGAAAATCTAAAACCAAGGTTACTGTACCTGGCAAGGATCTCATTCAAAATTGGTGGAGAAATAAAAATCTTTTCAGACAAGCAAAAGATAAGAGAATTCAGTACCACCAATCCAGCTTTACAACAAATGTTAAAGGAACTTATATAATCAAGAAATAAAAGAGAAGAAAAAAGATCTATAAACTTAACCCCAAACAATTAAGAAAATGGCAATAGGAACATATATATCAATAATTACTTTAAATGGAAATGGATTAAATGCTCCAACCAAAAGACACAGACTGGCTGAATGGATACAAAAACAAGACCCATATATATGTTGTCTACAAGAAACCACTTTAGACCTAAAGGCACATATAGACTGAAAGTGAGAGGATGGAAAAATATATTCCATGCAAATTGCAAGCAAAGAAAGCTAGAATAGCAATCCTCATATCAAACAAAATAGACCTTAAAAAAGATTACAAGAGATAAGAAAGGACACAACATAATGATCAAGGGATCAATCCAAGAGGAAGACATAACAATTGTAAATATCTATGCACTCAACACAGGAGCACCTCAATACATAAGACAAACACTAACAGACTTAAAAGGAGAAATTGACAGTAACACGATAATAGTAGGAGACTTTAACACCCCACTCACACCAAAGGGCAGATCATCAAAACAGAAAATTAATAAGGAAACACAAGTCTTAAATGATACATTAGATGAGATGGATGTCATTGATATCTTCAGGACATTCCATCCAAATGCAGAAGAATACCCCTTCTTCTCAAGTGCACATGGAACATTCTCCAGGATAGACCAAATCTTGGGTCACAAATCAAACCTCAGTAAATTTAAGAAAATTGAAATCATATCAAGCATCTTTTCCAACCACAATGCTATAAGACTAGATATCAGTTAAAAGAAAAAAAAAAAAAAAGAACTGTAAGAAATACAAACACATGGAAATTAAACAACACGTTTCTAAATAACCAACAGTTTACTGAAGTATTCAAAAAGGAAATAAAAAAATTTCTAGAAACAAATGACAATGAAATCATGACAACTCAAAACTATGGGATGTAGCAAAAGCAGTCCTAAGAGGGAAGTTTATACCAATACAATTCTACCTCAAGAAACAAGAAAAGCATCAAATAGACAATCTAACTTTACACCTAAATCAACTGGAAAAGAAGAACAAAAGAAAACCTAAAAATAATAGAAGGAAAGAAATCATAAAGATCCAAGCAGAAATAAATAAAACAGAAATGAAATAAACAATAGTAAATATTAAGAAAACTGTAAGTTGTTTCTTTGAGAAGATAAACAAAATTGACAAGCCTCTAGCCAGACTCATCAAGAAAAACAGAGAGAAGAATCAAATCAACAAAATTAGAAATAAAAAAGGAGAAGTTACAAGAGGCAATACAGAAATACAAGGACTACAAGAGAGTATTATGAACAATTATTTGACAATAAAATGGACAACCTGGAAGAAATGGACAGATTCTTAGAAAAGTTCATTTTCTAAGACTGAACCAGTTAGAAATAGAAATTATGAACAACCCAATTGCAAGCACTGAAATTGAAGCTGTGATCTAAAATCTCCCAAAAACAAAAGCCCAGGACCAGATGGCTTCACAGGAGAATTCTATCAAACATTTAGAGAAGAGCTAATGCCTATCCATCTAAAATTCTTTCAAAAAACTACAGAGGAAGGAACATTTCCAGATTCATTCTATGAGGCCACCATCACCCTGATATCAAAACCAGACAAAGACAACACACAAAAAGAAAACTATAGGCCAATATCACTGATGAATATGGATGCAAAAATCCTCAACAAAAATTTATCAAACAGAATTCAGGAACACATCAACAAGCTCATACACCATGATTAAGTTGGGTTTATTCCAGGAATGCAAGGATTCTTCAATATATGGAAATCAATCAATGTGATAGGCATTATTAACAAATTGAAGGATAAAAACCATATGATAATCTCAATAGATGCAGAAAAAGCCTTTGACAAAATTCATCACCCATTTATGATCAAAACTCTTTAAAAAGGGGGCATAGAAGAAACCTACCTCAACATAGTAAAGGCCATATATGATAAGTCTACAGCAAACATTATTCTCAATGATGAAAAACTGGAAGCATTCCCCCTAAGATCAGGAACAAAACAAGGGTGTCCATTTTCACCACTACTATTCAGCATTGTTCTTCAAGTCCTAGCCACAGCAAGCAGAGAAGAAAAAGAAATAAAAGGAACCCATATTGGAAAAGATGAAGTAAAGCTCTCACTGTTTGCAGATGACATGCTACTGTACATAGAAAACCCTAAAGATAGTATCAGAAAATTACTAGAACAAATCAGTGAATTTATCAAAGTTGCAGGATACAAAATCAATACACAGAAATAACTTGCATTTCTATATACTGACAATGAAAAATCAGAAGAGAAATTAAGGAATCAATCACGTTCACCATAGCAACAAAATGAATTAAATATATAGGAATAAACTTACTTAAGGAAGCAAAATAACTCTACACAGTAAATTCTAAAACACTGATGAAAGAAATCAAAGGTGACCTAAACATATGGAGAGATATTCCATGTTCCTGGGTAGGAAAAATCAATATTGTGAAAAGTACTATACTGACAAATGCAATCTACAGGTTCAATGTGATCCCTATCAAATCACCAATGGCATTTTTCACAGAACTAGAACAAAAAATTTCACCATTCATATGGAAACACAAAAGACCCTGAATAGCCAAAGCAGTCTTGAGAATGAAGAATGGAACTGGAGGAATCAACCTTCCTGACTTCAGGTTATACTGCAAAGTTACAGTCATCAAGACAATATGGTACTGGCACAAAAACAGAAATCTATACCGATGGAACTAGATAAAAAGCCCAGAAATAAACCCATGTACCTATGGGTACCTTATTTTTTACAAAGGAGGCAAGACTTTACAATGGGGCAAAGACAGCTTCTTCAATGAATGGTGCTGGGAAAATTGACTGCTAAGTTGCTTCAGTCATATCCAACTCTGTGCAACCCCATAGACAGCAGCCCAACAGGCTCCCCCATCCCTGGGATTCTCCAGGCAAGAACACTGGAGTGGGTTGCCATTTCCTTGGAAAACTGACAGCTATTGTAAAAGAATGAAATTAGAATTCTTGCTTACACTATACACAAAGATAAACTCAAAATGGATTAAAGACCTAAATATAAGAACAGAAACTATAGAACTCTTAGAGGAAAACAGGCAGAACACTCGATGACATAAATCAAAGCAAGATCCTCTATGACTCACCTCCTAGAGTAATGGAAATAAAAACAAAAGTAAACAAGTGGGACTTGATTAAACTTAAAAGCTTTTGTATAGCAAAGGAAACTATAAGCAAGGTTAAAAGACAACCCTCAGAATGGGAGAGAATAATAGCAAATGAAACAACTGGCAAAGGGTTAATTCCAAAATATACAAGCAGCTCAGAAGGATATGGCAACCCACTCTAGTATTCTTGCCTGGAAAATCCCATGGATGGAGGAACCTGGTAGGCTACAGTCCATGGGGTCGCAAAGAGTCAGACACGACTGAGTGACTTCACTTTCACATACAACTCAATGCCAGAAAAACAAACAACCCAATCAAAAAGTGGGGGAAAGACCTAAACAGACATTTCTCCAAAGAAGAAATACAGATGGCTAACAAACACATGAAAAGATGCTCAACATTGCTCATTGCTAGAGAAATGCAAATCAAAACTACCATAAGATATCACCTCACACTGGTCAGAATGGCCATCATCACACATTCTACAAACAATAAATGCTAGAGAAGGTGAAGAAAAGGGAACACTCTTGCACTGTTGGTAGGAATGTAAATTGATACAGCCACTGTGGAAGACGGTATGTAAATTCCTTTAAAAACTAGGAATAAAACCACCATATGACCCAGTAATTCCACTCCTAGGCATATACCCCAAGGAAACCAAAATTGAAAAAGTCACATGTATCCCATTGTGCATTGCAACACTATTTACAGTAGCTAGAACATGGAAGTAACCTAGATGTTCATCAACAGATGAATGGATAAAGAAGTTGTAGTACATATACACAATGGAATATTACTCAGTCATAAAAAGGAATGCATTTGAGTCAGTTCTGCTGAGGTGGATGGATCTAGAACCTATTATACAGCGTGAAGTGAGTCAGAGAAAGAAAGATAAATATCATATTCTAAGGCACATATATGGAATCTAGAAAAATGGTACTGAAGAATTTATTTACAGGGAAGCAAGGGAGAAACAGACATAGAGGATAGACTTATGGACATGGGGAGAGGGGAGGAGAGGATGAGATGTATGGAAAGAGTAACATGGAAACTTACATTACCATATATAAAATAAATAGCCAATGGGAATTTGCTCTATGGCTCAGGAAATTCAAACAGGGGCTCTCTATCAACCTGGCATGATGGGATGGGGAGGAGATGGGAGGGAGGTTCAAAAGGGAGGGGACATATGTATACCTATGGTTGATTCATGTTGAAGTTTGACAGAAAGCAACAAAATTCTGTAAAGCAATTATCCTTCAGTAAAAAAAAAAAATCAAAAAGAAAATATAAATTAAAAAAATTAAAGTTAAGCACAGAATTATCACTGCTCTTGTTGTTCAGTCTCTTAAGTTGAGTCTGACTCTGAGACCCCATGGACTGCAGCAGTTAGGCCTCCTCACTATCTCCCAAAGTTTGCCCAAGTTCATGTCCATTGAGTCAGTGAGGCTATCCAACCATCTCATTCTCTGCTGCTCTCTTCTCCTTTTGCCTTCCGTATTTCCCAGCATCAGGATCTTTTCCAGTGAGTTGGCTATTTACATCAGGTGGCTAAAGTACTGGAGCTTCAGCATCAGTGACAGTCCTTCCAATGAATATTCAGGATTGATTTCCTTTGGGATGGACTGGTTGATCTCCTTGTTGTCCAAGGGACTCTCAAGAGTCTTCTCTACTACCACAACTCAAAAGCACCAATGCTTTGGCACTCAGCTCTCTTTGTGTTCTAGTTCTCACATCTGTACATGACTACTGGAAAGACTTTGACTAAATGGACCTTTGTTGGAAAAGTGATGTCTCTGCTTTTTAATATGCTATCTAGTTTTGTCAGAGATCTCCTCTAAAGAAGCAAGCATCTTCTAATTTCATGGCTGCAGTCACCTTCTTCAGTGATTTTGGAGCCAAGGAAGAGAAAATCACTTCTTTCACCTCTTCCTCTTCTATTTGCCATGAAGTGATGGGACCAGATGCCATGATCTTCATTTTTTTTTGAATGTTGAGATTTAAGTCAGCTTTTTCACTCTCCTCTTTCATCTTCATCAAGAGGCTTTTTTGTTCTTCTTCACCTTCTTCAATTAGAGTAGTATCATCTTCATATCTGAGATTGTTGATATTTCTCCAACAATCTTGATTCCAGCTTGTAACTCATCCAGCCCAGCATTTTGCATGATGTACTCTGCATTAAGTTAAATAAACAGGGTAATGATATACATCCTTGTTGTACTCCTTTCCCAAGTTTGAATCAATCAGTTGTTCCATGTAAGGTTCTCAGTGTTGCTTCTTGACCTGCTTAGAGGCTTCTCAGGAGACAAGTAAGTAGTCTGGTATTTCCATCTCTTTAAAAATTTTCCAGTTTGTCGTGTTCCATACAGTCAAAGGCTTTAGCATACTCAATGAAGCAGAAACAGATGTTTCTCTGGAATTATCTTGTTTTTGCTATGATGCAATGGATGTTGGCAATTTGGTGTCTGGTTCCTCTGCCTGTTCTAAATGCAGCATGAACATCTGGAAGTTCTCTGTTCATGACTGTTGAAGCTTAGCATGGAGAATTTGAGCATTACTTTCCTAGTGTGTGAGATGAGGGCAATTGTGAGGTAGTTTGAACATTCCCAGCTTGTACATCTGGAAGTTCTCAATTCAAGTACAACTGAAGCATAGCTTGAAGGATTTTGAGCATAAATTTACTAGCATGGGAAATGAGCGCAATTGTCCAGTAGTTGGAACATTCTTTAGCACTGCCGTTCTTTCGGATTGGGATGAAAACTGACCTATTTCAGTTCTGTGGCCACTCCTGGGTTTTCCAAATTTGCTGACATTGAGTGCAGCACTTCAACAGCATCCTCTTTTAAGGTTTCAAACAGCTCAGCTGGAATTCCGTCACCTCCATTAGCTTTGTTGGTAGTAATGCTTCCCAAAGCCCATTTGACTTCACACTCTAGGAGGTCTGGCTCTAGGTGAGTGACCACACCATCACGGTTATCCTGGTCATTAAGACATTGTTTTGTATAGTACTTCTGTTTATTCTTGTTTTCTCTTCTTAATCTCTTCTGCCTGTTAAGCCCTTGCCATTTCTGGTCTTTATCATACCCATGCTTGCATGAAATATTCCGTTAATATCTCTAAGTTTCTTGTACAGATCTCTGGTCCTTCCCATTCTATTGTTTTCTTCTCTTTCTTTGCATTGTTCATTTCTCTTCTTGCTATCTCTGGAATTCTGCACTAGGTTGGATACATCTTTCCCTTTCTCCTTTGTTTTTCACTTCTCTACTTTCCTCAGACATTTGTAAGGCCTCCTCAGGCAACCACTTGCCTGTTGTATTTCTTTTTCTTTGGGATGGTTTTGGTCACTGTCTCCTACAATGTTATGAACCTCTGTTCATAGTGCGTCAGGCATTCTGTTTACCAGATCTAATCCTTTGAATCTATCTGTCACCTTCACTGTATAATCAGAAGGGATTTGATTTAGGTCATATAGAATGGCTTAGTGATTTTTCCCACTTTCTTCAGTTTAAGCCTGAATTTTGCTAAGGAGCTGATGTTGTGAGCCACAGTGAGCTCCTGGTCCTGTTTTTGCTGACTGTATAGACCTTCTGGTGATGTCCATGTGTAGAGTTGTCTCTTATGTTGTTGGAAAACGGTGTTTGCTATGACCAGTGCATTCTCTTGGCAAAAGTCTATTAACTTTTGCTCTGCTTCATTTTGTACTCCAAGGCTAGTCTTACCTGTTACTCCAAGTATCTCCTGACTTCCTACTTTTCATTCAAGTCCCCTATGATAAAAAGGAGCTCTTTTTATGGTGTTAGTTCTGTAATGTCTTGTAGGTCTTCATGGAACTGGTCAACTTCAGCTTCTTTGGCATCAGTCATTGGGGCATAGACTTGGATTACTGTGATATTGAAAGGTTTACCTTGAAAATGAACTAAGATCATTCTGTCATCTTTGAGATTGCACCCAAGTACCACATTTCAGACACTTTTGTTGACTGTGAGGGCTACTCCATTTCTTCTAAGGGATTCTTGTCCACAGTAGTAGATATAATGGTCACCTGAATTAAAATCGCTCATGCCTGTCCATTTTTGTATATTGATTCTAAGATGTCAATGTTAACTCTTGCTATCTTCTGCTTGACCTCGTCCAATTTACCTTAATTCATAGACTTAACATTCTAGGTTCCTATGCAGTATTGTTCTTTATAGCATCAGATTTTACTTTCACCACCAGACAGCCCACAGCTGAGCTTCACGTCTGCTTTGGCCTAGCTGCTTCATTCTTTCTGGAGCTGTTAGTAATTGCCCTCTACTCTTCCACAGTAGCATATTGGACACGTCCAACCTGGGGTGCTCATTTTACAGTGTAATATCTTTTTGCCTTTTCATACTGTTCATGGGGTTCTTGGGGCAAGAATACTGGATGGGTTTGCCATTCCCTCCTCCAGTGGACCATGTTTTGTCAGTACACTCCACTATGACCTGTCTGTCTTGGGCATGGCTTATAGCTTTACTGAGTTATGCAATCCCTTCACCACGACCAAGCTGTGGTCCATGAAGGAGATCACTTCATTATCATATTACCCAGCAATTCCATTCCATGATATCAACCTAAGATAAATGAAAACATATGGTCATACAAATAGTTGTACATAAATTTTATAGCACCATTATTTTGTATCCAAAAATAAATGAAAACAACCCAAATATCTACCCGCTCATGAAGGTATAAGCAAAATGTGATATCCAAACAATGGCATATTATTCAGCAGTAAAATAGAATTAAGTACATATTGCAACATGTACAAACCTTGAGAACTAGTAATAATAAGCATAATGTCTGGAAATAAGCCAGATAGACAAAGCCAAATATTGCATGATTCCATTGATATGAGATATCTAGTTCAGGAAACTCCACAGAAATAGAAAGTAGATTAATGGTTGCTAGAAGATGGGGAATAAGAGAAGGCAATGGCACCCCACTCCAGTACTCTTGCCTGGAAAATCCCATGGGTGGAGGAGCCTGGTAGGCTACAGTCCATGGGGTCGCTAAGAGTCAGACACAACTGAGCGACTTCCCTTTCACATTTCACTTTCATGCATTGGAGAAGGAAATGGCAACCCACTCCAGTGTTCTTGCCTGGAGAATCCCAGGGAGAGGGGGGGCCTGGTGGGCTGCCGTCTATGGAGTCGCAGAGTCAGACACGACTGAAGCAACTTAGCAGCAGCAGCAGAAGATGGGGAAAGGGAGGGTGATTTGATAAATGGTAACAGGTATGGAATTTCTTTGGGGGGTGATGCAGAAGTCCCAGAATTAGACAGACATGATGGTTACTGAAGTATATCCTTTAAAATGATTAATTGTGTATGTGACATACATATTAATAAGAATAAAATACTATAGGAAAAGAAAAACCTTGTATGTGCAAAACCAATATTTCTCGCCTAGTATGAAGATTAATTTGTGGTGTGTAAAGACCTATTAATCCACTTAGAAAATCTTTTTTAGGGGGACGGTCCTAAGATGGCAGAGGAATAGGACAGGGAGATCACTTTCTCCCCAACAAATTCATCAAAAGAACATTTGAACACTGAGTAGATTCCACAAAACAACTTCTGAATGCTGGCAGAAGACATCAGGCACCCAGAAAGGCAGCCCGTTGTCTTTGAAAGAAGGTAGGAAAAAATATAAAAGATAAAAAGAGAGTCAAAAAAGGTAGGGGTGGAGATCCCTCCCGGGAAGGGAATCTTAAAAAAGAGAGAAGTTTCCAAACACCAGGAAACACTCTCATCTGCGGGTCTCTGGCAAACCTTGGAATCTCACAGGGCAACATAACCAGGAGGAAAAATAAATAATTAAAACCCTCAGATTACATGTCTAATGGCAACTCCCAGCAGAGAAGCAGCACAGATGCTCGCATCCGCCACTGCCGAGCTGGGACTAGGCAGGGAGATGAGGGCTGCATTGCTTAGGGTAAGGACTGGGCCAGAATGCCCCGAGGGCAATCTGAGGGAACTAACTTGAGATAGCAACCCAGACTGTGGGATAACTGTCCCGTGAAAAGCCCTAACCTAAGACACTGCCAGGCCCGCTCACAGAACAAAGGACTGAGCAGAGCTAGCCGGCTGCGGACCGGCCCATCCCCAACCAGAGACAATCAGGTGAAGGCAGCAAGAGCCGGAAGGGGGCAAATGGGGCCCCAGAGAGGCTTCTTCTATCAAACTGCAAGCAGGCTGCGTTGCTAACCAAGACTTCTTGGGATTCTGGACTGTCGACATCCACAGGAGGGTCGCAGTGAGAGATCAGCTCCCCAGAGGAGACACATGGCACACCTGAGAAGGCTCACCAGTTGTACCCCCAGAAAACCGACTGGCTGGGCTGGGGGAGGCGATAAGCCACAGCCCCCAACTGGGGGCCATCGCACTCACCTAACACCTGGTCACCTGAGCTGCTCGGACCTGGGAAGTGCACAAAACACAGGCCCAACCAAGTTCTTGTGGAGTACCCAAGAACCTGAACCTGAGTGGCTTAAACCTGGGAAGTACATGCAACCCAGGGGCATGTCTCAGACAGTTCCTGGCAGAGCAACCTAGAGCCTGAACAGTGTAGACTGGGAAAACACACACACCGTGAGGGGAGGGGGGCAAACCCAGCATGGCCGAGACACTGTGAGCACTCCCCACACACGCCAGTGATATTTGTTCCCAATGTTCCTCCCTCCCCACAGCACCGCTGAACAAGTAAGCCGAAAAAAGTGACCACCACCGCTCCCTTGTGTCAGGGCAGAAATTAGACACTGAAAAGACCAGCAAAAAGAAGAAGCTAAAATAAACAGAGGGAACCACTATGGAAGTGACAGGTGCAATAGATTAAAATCCTGCAGTTAGCACTGACTACATAGGAAGGGGCTGATAGATCTTGAGAAATGTAAGCTGAATGAAGAAACTATCTGAAAATGAACTGACCCCACACTGTCCACAACAACACCAGACAACGTCCTAGATATATTTTTACTATTATCATTTTTTAAGGTTATTAAATTTTTTAATTTTTAAGTCCTCTATTACTCCTTTAATTTTCATTTTTATAACCTACTATTACCTTGCAAAAAAAGGACCCTATTTTTAAAGCAAACTTCATATGTATATTTTATAATTTTTGTTACTTTGCTTTTTTTCTTTAATATTGTTATTTTTGAGAATCTAACCTCTATTCTAGATATTTAATCTTGGCTTTTTGGTATTTGTTATCAATATTGTACCTTTAAGAACCCAATTTTCAGTACCTCTTTTTACTTGGGAGTGGATTACTGGCTTGATTGCTCTCTCCCTCTTTGGACTCTCCTTTTACTCCACCAGGTCGCCTCTTCTCCTCCATCCCACTTCTCTACTCTACCCAACTCTGTGAATCTCTTTGTGTGTTCTGGGCTGTGGAGAACACTTAGGGAACTGATTACTGACTGGATCTGTCTCTCTCCTTTTGATTCCCCTATTATCCTCCTGGCCACCTCTGTCTCCTTCCTCCCTCTTCTCTTCTCTGTGTAACTCTGTGAACATCTCTGACGGATCCAGACTCTAGAGAGCACATAAGAAAGTGAATAGTACCCAGCTTGCTTCTCCCCTTTTGATTCTCCTCTTATTCTCCTGGTCACCTGTATCTCCCTCCTCTATGTTCTCTTCTACATGTAACTCTGTGTACCTCTCTGGGTGTCCCTCACTGTGGAGCAACTTTTCATCATTGACCTAGATGTTTTATCATCAGTGTTGTATAGATGGAGAAGTCATGAGGCTACTGTAAGAATAAGACTGAAAACCAGAGGCAGGAGGCTTAAGTCCAAATCCTGAGAACACTAGAGAACTCCTGACTCCAGGGAACATTAATCAATAGGAGCTCGTAAAAAGCCTCCATACCTACACTGAAACCAAGCACCACGAAAGGGNTACTGTAAGAATAAGACTGAAAACCAGAGGCAGGAGGCTTAAGTCCAAATCCTGAGAACACTAGAGAACTCCTGACTCCAGGGAACATTAATCAATAGGAGCTCGTAAAAAGCCTCCATACCTACACTGAAACCAAGCACCACGAAAGGGCAAACAAGTTCCAGAGCAAGACATACCATGCAAATTCTCCATCAACACAGGAACATAGCCCTGAGCTTCAATATATAGGCTTCCCAAAGTTACAGCAAACCCATTGACATCTCAAAACTCATTACTGGACACTTCATTGCACTCCAGAGAAAAGAAATCCAGCTCCACCCACCAGAACACCGACACAAGCTTCCCTAACCAGGAAACCTTGACAAGCCACCCATCCAAACCCACCCACAGCAAGAAACCTCCACAATAAAGAGGAACCACAAACTGCCAGAATACAGAAAGGCCACCCCCAAACACAGCAATATAAACAAGCTGAAAAGGCAGAGAAATACCCAGCAGGTGAAGGAACAGGATAAATGCCCACCAAACCAAACAAAAGAGGAATAGATAGGGAATCTACCTGATAAAGAATTCAGAATAGTGATAGTGAAAATGATCCAAAATCTTGAAAACAAAATGGAGTTACAGATAAATAGCCTGAAGACAAGGATTGAGAAGATGCAAGAAAGGTTTAACAAGGACCTAGAAGAAATAAAAAAGAGTCAATATATAATGAGTAATGCAATATATGAGATCAAAAACACTTAGGAGGGAACCAACAGTAGAATAACAGAGGCAGAAGGTAGGACAAATGAAGTAGAGGATAGAATGGTAGAAATAAATGAAACAGAGAGGAAAAAAGAAAAACGAATTAGAAGAAATGAGGACAATCTCAGAGACCTCTGGGACAATGTCAAATTCCCCAACATTTGAATCATAGGAGTCCCAGAAGAAGAAGACAAAAAGAAAGACCATGAGAAAATACTGGAGGAGATAATAGTTGAAAACTTTCCTAAAATGGGGAAGGAAATAGTCACCCAAGTCCAAGAAACCCAGAGAGTCCCAAACAGGATAAACCCAAGGCGAAACACCCCAAGACACATATTAATCAAATTAACAAAGATCAAACACAAAGAACAAATACTCAAAGCAGCAAGGGAAAAACAACAAATATCACTCAAGGGGATTCCCATAAAGATAACAGCTGATCTTTCAATAGAAACTCCTCAGGCCAGAAGGGAATGGCAGGACATACTTAACGTGATGAAAGAGAAAAACCTACAGCCCAGATTACTGTACCCAGCAAGGATCTCATTCAAATATGAAAGTGAAAGTGAAGTTGCTCAGTCGTGTCTGACTCTTTGTGACACTATGGACATCAGGCTCCTCCGTCCATGGGATTTTCTAGGCAAGAGTACTAGAGTGGGTTGCCATTTCCTTCTCCAGAGAATCTTCCCATCCCAGGGACTGAATCCAAGTCTCCCACATTGTAGACAGATGCTTTACCATCTGAGCCAGAAGGATAAACCAAAAGCTTTACAGACAAGCAAAAACGGAGAGAATTCAGCACCACCAAACCAGCTCGCCAACAAATGCTAAAGAATTTTCTCTAGACAGGAAACACAGAAAGGGTGTATAAACTCAAACCCAGAACAATAAAGTAAATGGCAACGGGGTCATACTTATCAATAATTGTCAAGAAGCACTAACAGGAGGCTTCCTGTGTGCTGTTTTGGATCTGTCAGGAATTCTCTGTTCCTTATTAATTAGGAGAGGCAAGCCTCTCCCGGGGGCTGAGAAATCCAGGCATTTCCTTCGTTAGTTTTTCTATACGATGATAAGTACCCTCTTCCTTTTTATGAACCATATGGTAAAAGTGGCTATTTACAACTCTTTCTCTTTCATATGGATGACCTCATGTTTCCTTGATATCTTGTAAGTTTTTATTTTATCTTTGCTGAAAATAGCTATCTTGTAAGACATTATAAATACCTACACAAAGTTGAATAAAACACTGTTGCTCCATCAGAGCTTTGGTCCCCATGTCTTGCTCTCTCTCTCTCTCTGCCCCCACCTCTCTCTTTCTCAGGCTATTTGGAGCACAGAGGTCCTCTGCGTTCACTTTCCTGTCCGGACTTCTAAGACTCTCTTGAGAAGGCGCTCTGCACCTTCACCCCCTCTAGAGGGCGCCTGAGGCCTTCGTGAACAGAGCAAGCCCTGTGCAGGAGCTTTATTGGCTTTGTGCTTAACCAAGGAATATCAGCCTCTTTCTCTCTCCTTTACATTCTTATCTGTCGACTCTGGACCACCAGGTTCTGGTCCATTAAAGGACCTCAACAAATAATTACCTTAAATGTAAATGGGTTGAATGCCCTAACCAAAAGACAAAGACCGGCTGAATGGATATAAAAATAAATCCGTATATATGTTGTCTACAAGAGACCCACCTCCAAACAAGGGACACATACAGACTGAAAGTGAAGGGCTGGAAAAAGATATTCCATGCACATGGAGACCAAAAGAAAGCAGGAGCAGCAATACTCATTTCAGATAAAATAGACTTTAAAACAAAGGCTGTGAATAGAAACAAAGAAGGACACTACATAATGATCAAAGGGTCAATCCAAGAAGATATAACAATTATAAACATATATGCACCTAACATAATAGCATATTGAAAAGCAGAGACATTACTTTGCCAACAAAGGTCCGTCTAATCAAGGCTATATTTTTCCAGTGGTCATGTATCGATGTGAGAGTTGGACTGTGATGAAACCTGAGCGTCAAAGAATTGATGCTTTTGAACTGTGGTGTTGGAGAAGACTCTTGAGAGTCCCTTGGACTGCAAGGAGATCCAACCAGTCCATTCTAAAGGAGATCAGACCTGGGTGTTCTTTGAAAGGACTGATGCTAAAGCTGAAACTCCAGTACTTTGGCCACCTCATGCGAAGAGTTGACTCATTGGAAAAGACTCTAATGCTGGGCAGGATTGGAGGCAGGAGGAGAAGAGGACGACAGAGGGTGAGATGGCTGGATGGCATCACTGACTCGATGGATGTGAGTTTGAATGAACTCCGGGGTTTGGTGTAGACAGGGAGGCCTGGTGTGCTGCAATTCATGGGGTCGCAAAGAGTTGGACACAACTGAGCAACTGAACTGAACTGAACCGAACATAGGAGCACTGAAATATGCAAGACAAATGCTAACAAGAATGAAAGGGGAAATTAACAATAACACAATAATAGTGGGAGACTTTAGTACCCCACTCACACCTATGGATAGATCAATTAAACAGAAAATTAACAAGGAAACACAAACTTTAAATGATACAATAGACCAGTTAGACCTAATTGATATCTATAGGACATTTCACCCCAAAACAATGAATTCCTCCTTTTTTTGAGTGCACACGGAACCTTCTCCAGGATAGATCCCATTGTGGGCCATAAATCTAGCCTTGGTAAATTCAAAAAAATTGAAATTGTTAGGGGAAACACATTGATTGAAACTGCCCACCCTGGCCAGTCACCATAGTAACCATTTTCATGTGTTGTTTTATGACAGGAGATCCTGATAAGGAATATGGAACTAATAAGCCACCATCAACTGGAAGAGTTTGGGAAATGTCGAAAGGAGACACCGCATGTCTGTCCACTTCCCAGAATCGCTCTTGCTAGCATCCATCTTGGCTGAGCGATATGTGTGCCACCAGGAAAGACTCTGAATTAGAATGATTGGCCAAAGACCACCGGAAACTAATCCCATCATCATAAAACCCGAGACTGTGAGACACGCAGCAGAGCAGTTCTCCTGGGTTCCCTTACCCTACTGCTCACCACCCAGGTGCCCTTTCCCAATAAAATCTCTTGCTTTGTCAGCACGTGTGTCTCCTCGGACAATTCATTTCTGAGTGTTAGACAAGAGCCCAGTTTCGGGCCCTGGAAGGGGTCAACAAGTGGCAACTCTGGTGAGGACTCTTCTTTGCTGAGACTGACACCCTGACTACTCGGAGTACTCAGGGGCCAGCTTACCTGCCAATGGACCAGACTCAGTGGCCGCAACTGGGACCCTTTTGTCCCTGGTCTCCTCCTGACTTGGACAACTGGCCAGAGTGCCCCGACAGGGTAAGGAACAAGAGACTTTATTGACCTCTCTCCCCTTCCCTCTCTCTTTCCTCTCCTTAACCCTTCCTATCCTTCTCTGTTTTTCTAGTCCCCTGGTCCTGGATGCAAGAATCTGGTTGAAGGGCCCTCAGCCTGAGCTGAGGATTGGAGACTGATCACCTCCTCTTGGCAGAGAACTCGAATTCTGGTTCTGGTCTGGTCTGATTTCTGGTAGGGCTGAGTTCCAGTCCTCCCTTCTCTGGAGGCCCAGGGAAAAGTCCCATAACGCCTGAGTATCTGTAGGTGGCAGGAAACGTCTGTAAGGCTATGCCTTTTGCCCCCCTCTCCTGCCTCCTCCCCCTTCTTCTTTCATCCTGGCTTCCTTTTCTCCCTTTGATTTAAGGGAGTGTCTGATGAGGACTGCCTGGTTTCTATGTGTATGTTTTAACTCTGTGTTCTGTGTTGTGAGACCTGCCGCCATTTTGGTAGAACTTGATTTTCTTTCCCTGTGCCTTGAGACCAGGGCTCTCAGGAACACTTATCTAGACCATTTCTAACTCCTGAGACTGAGGGAAAAGGGTAAAAAGACTTTAAAATTTTTATTTATTTCAACTGTTTTTTAAAAATAAACTAGTACATTTTATATTGTAATATCTAATTCATGACTAACTTAGAAAATGAAGCTAGATCTTGCACTGTGTCTGTCTAAATATGTCTTGGTATGTCTTTGTCTCTGGGTAATATTTTTGAGGTTAATTTGTAAATAGTAAGTAAGTAAGTAAAGTCACTCAGTCGTGTCCAACTCTTTGTGACTCCATGGACTGCAGCCCACCAGGCTCCTCAGTCCATAAGCTCTATTTAATTGGCTTAAAGGAAGGTAAGCACTTACAAATAAAATAATTCTAAATTAAACAGTAAATTCCATGTTCATGTGAACTGGTAAATATTCAGTATTAAATATCTGATATTAATGTTTGTTGACCTATCTAATATAGATATGTCTTAAAGTAACTAACATTAAGTAGAATATTTTCATTGTATCTAGGTTTAATACAAGTTAAATATTATATCTATTACAATTTTATCAACAAGGAAATTATCTCGAGTGAAGAAACTTCTAAAAAATGTAAATGAGATATGAGCTTTTATATAAACTCTATTAAGAATGATTATTCTCTAGAAATATCTATCTAAAATAGTCTCTCAAGATTGGTGTAACTTAAATTTCTAAGGGTTGTGCCAAGTGTGTTAAGTGTTGGAAGTCTATTGAATAGTTAGGTCATTTCCAAATAAAATAAGATTTTGAAACATTTACTACTAAACACTAATTTCCTTTTACAGAGAAAGTAAAGAGATTTGGGACTATAAATGAATAATGTTTGTGCCATCCTAAAGTGTTCTAAGAAAACAAGGATTTTAGAAATTATCACTGGTATTTACGCTCACCAATCTATAAAATGCTAATATAAAAGTTAGTTCTTGCTTGCTAAAGGAAAGTAGGAAGTGTGTTTTCAGTAAAAAAAAGAAAAGAAGAAGAAGAAAGAAAAGAAAAAGATATGAAAAAATACTAAAAAGAGTTATGCATGATCAGGATTTTTTGTTAGATATGATACAGCCATAAGAAAACTGGTAAGAGTCAACCAGGTCCAAGACAGCGGAGCTGACTTTCACTAGACCTTGAGCCTTGGTATTAGGCCTATTGTGACATATCAACAAGCTAAATGATACACCCATCAACATTGACTAAATCTGACCAAATGTTCTAGACCCTTTTAATTGATCTTTTCAATAAAACTTCCTAAATAGAATTCTTTTGAAGTTCTTTTGACCTCTAGCCAACTTTGAGGTGCTTCAGAGGGCCCCTTCCAGGTGTTTCTTGACTTCCTACTTTTGCATTCCAGTCCCCTATAATGAAAAGGACATCTTTTTGGGGTGTTAGTTCTAAAAGATCTTGTAGGTCTTCATAAAACCGTTCAACTTCAGCTTCTTCAGCATTACTGGTTGGGGCATAGATTTGGATAATTGTGATATTGAATGGTTTGCCTTGGAGACGAACAGAGATCATTCTGTTGTTTTGGAGATTGCATCCAAGTACTGCATTTCGGACTCTTTTGTTGACCATGATGGCTACTCCATTTCTTCTGAGGGATTCCTGCCCGCAGTAGTAGATATAATAGTCATCTGAGTTAAATTCACCCATTCCAGTCCATTTTAGTTCTCTGATTCCTAGAATGTCGACGTTCACCCTTGCCATCTCTTGTTTGACCACTTCCAATTTGCCTTGATTCATGGATCTGACATTCCAGGTTCCTATGCAATACTGCTCTTTACAGCATCGGATCTTGCTTCTATCACCAGTCACATCCATAACTGGGTATTGTTTTTGCTTTGGCTCTATCCCTTCATTCTGTCTGGAGTTATTTCGCCACTGATCTCCAGTAACATATTGGGCAAGTATTGACCTGGGGAGTGTCTCTTTTGGTATCCTATCCTTTTGCCTTTTCATACTGTTCATGCGGTTCTCAAGGCAAGAGTACTGAAGTGGCTTGCCATTCCCTTCTTATACCTTTAATTAATTGGAGCCCTTTAGTCAAGTAATACGGTGCCCTTCACTTTAGCATAAGGAGCCGCTGACCAGGTTTATCCCTAAATCCTCACTCCATCCTTTTTCTCCTTGTTCTCATATGTATCATTTTACATAATCTATAAAAACACAACACATTGCTAACAATTTTGCTTTAAACAGTCCGTTGTTATTAGAACAACTGAAATAGGGCAAAAAAAATTTTAACCTACCTTCAACTAATTCCATTCCTTGTGTTCTTTATTTCTTTCTGTAGATCTAATTTTTGTCTGATACTGTATTATTCATACCTGAGAGATTGCCTTTTACTTTTCTTGTATTCTAAGTCCAATGGAAATAAATTTTCACTGCCCCTTTTTTATTCCTGTCAGCAAAAGTCTCTCTTGATCCTTCAAGTTTCAATATTTTAACTGGATTTGTGGATCGACAGATTTCCCCCCTTTTCTCCTTTAAAGACGTCTTGCACCACCTTCTGTCCTGTGCTGTTTCTGAGTCATGGCAACGCCATATCTGCCCCTCCAATTGCTCTCCTGCCCCTGGCAGGCTCTAGTGAGGGTTTCCTTGTCTCTTGTTTTCAGGAGTTCACTGTGCCCTGCCTTGGAATGTATTTGTTCATTTGTTTCTTTTGTGTTCATCTCTCTCTCTGTGTTCTCTGAGATTCTTGAGTGTGTGACTTGGTGTCTGTCATTCACTTGGGAGAGCCCTCCATTGCTGTTATGTTAAATATTCCTCCTGCTCTGTCCCCTCATTCCACACGGGGTTCCCATCATGCAGACACATCCTTCCACAGCAAGCGCATCTGGAGCGCCTGCCCTCCTCCGGCACACACACACTAGGCTTTTGTCTTTGTGCTTCAGTCTGAGAATCTCTGCTGGCCTGTCTTTGCGTCCCTTGCTTGCTCCCTTCTCCTTTCCCCGGTTCCTGCCTCCGATGCCCCTGTTACGGCAGTTCTTCTGTCATTTATTTTTCGCTTCTAGCCTCTTTCCTTGTTTCTTTCAGTTTCTCTTTGTTGAAATTACCCGTCTGATCATGCACGTTACCCATTTTCTCATTGTAGTTTCGAACACATTAATCACAATTACCCTAGCTCCCTCTCTGATAGTACCAGCGTCTGTTTCATAGCCGAGTCTGGTTCTCATGATTACTTTGACTCCTCAAAGTGTATTTGGCCGGGCGTTTCATCTTCCTTGTGGAATCCTGGTGAAATCTGGACATCTTGGGTAGCATGGTAGATACAGAAGTAAATAGTTTATGGACCTAAAAGTTGGCTCACCTCTCTGTCTGCTAGGCAAGGGTCTGAGCAAATCTAATTATGTGCTGGCCTGGATTTGGAGGTGTTGTTGCTATGGTGACGCTCAGGGCTCAGCTGCTATTCAGCTTCCTCTAGCAGTCTGGGTGTTCAGGGTGCGTTCCCTGGGGCCTGCTGCGTCCTCACGCTTTACCCTCAGCCGGTCTGTCTCTTACAGCCTGTGTGCCACGCATCCTGTGTGGACGGGGTTTGGGTGTGAACAGGGGTTATGTTGTTCTGGTCAAGCCGTGGCTCGGCCACGGAGGGGCCCTGGCCCCTCGGTCGTGGGAAGGCAGCCCTCTTGGCTCTGAGGTGGTCCTGTTTGCCTGGTATAGGGTGGACCCGGTGCACGTCTCTGCTGCACCCCGGGGTGGCTTCTGCTCTTGCCCCTTCCTGCGAGCCGCAGTGAGCTTTCCCCAGTGCCCAGGGGCTGACAGCACTGTTGCCTGTCCCCAGTTCCTATTTTCCAGGTCGATGAATGTATGATCAGCCCACAACATGGTGTAAGTTTAAGGTGTAGAATGTCCTGATTTGATGCACTTACATTTTCAGAATTATTCCCCCACACTTCCCTCACCTCATGTAATTACCCTAAGGTGATTAGTTAAAAATATATATGCATACATATGTTCAGTTCAGCTCAGTTAAGTCGCTCAGTCGTGTCTGACTCTTTGCAACCCCATGAATCGCAGCACACCAGGCCTCCCTGTCCATCACCAACTCCCGGAGTTCACTCAGACTCACGTCCATTGAGTCCATGATGCCATCCAGCCATCTCATCCTCTGTCGTCCCCTTCTCCTCCTGCCCCCAATCCCTCCCAGCATCAGGGTCTTTTCCAATGAGTCAACTCTTCGCATGAGGTGGCCAAAGTACTGGAGCTTCAGCTTTAGCATCATTCCTTCCAAAGAAATCCCAGGGCTGATCTCCTTCAGAATGCACTGGTTGGATCTCCTTGCAGTCCAAGGGACTCTCAAGAGTCTTCTCCAACACCACAGTTCAAAAGCATCAATTCTTCTGCGCTCAGCCTCCTTCACAGTCCAACTCTCACATCCATACATGACCACTAGAAAAACCATAGCCTTGACTAGATGGACCTTAGTCGGCAAGGTGATGTCTCTGCTTTTGAATATGCTATCTAGGTTGGTCATAAAAAACTTTTAGTTTTTAATTTCATGGCTGCAGTCACCATCTGCAGTGATTTTGGAGCCCCCAAAATAAAGTCTCTCGCTGTTTCCACTGTTTCACGTCTATTTCATGCATAATACACCATATGCCTCTATGTGTGATACATGTGTGTGTTCATATGTATAGAGGTGTGTGTACATATACACACATATGGTGTAAATACAAATCAATTCAGAAAGTAGACTGGGAACAAATGCTCAAATAACCTGAGGGAAAGCAGCAGAGGAAAACAGAACAAGCAGAAAACAGCAAGATAGTGGATTTAATCCAGTGTGTCAACAATCACATGATGTGTGAATGGTCTGTACCAGTTAAGAGTCAGAGGTTGACAACTGGATGAAAAGGAAACAGCCGGCGCTCAGCCGTATAGAATGAGGAGACCATCAGTATTCATCGCAGGTCTGCCCTGAGCTAGGCACAGGGGCTGGTCAACGCTGGTGTGTTACACCCGTGAGGTCTCTGAGCCCGTGGAGCCGGGAACCTAGAATGCAGTTCAGATGAACAAAAACTGCTTCCATGTCACTTGTCCACAGAAGTCCACTTTGGATGAGCAAGCGTAACTTTCCGTCTTCAGCAGTGTGCTTGCTGTGAGCCAGTGGTTGGTGTAACCCTCAGACGCCGCCCGGGACAGCCTGGTGCTGAACCTGTCCTCAGGCGGATGCTCCATAGTGACCGAGTGCCTCCCTGGGAAGAGACGCATTAGAGCTTGGGTTACAGGGCATGGAAGGAACTCAGACCTAGCCCGTCAGGAACCCTGAGCTCTTTCTGGGGACACCCGAGCCCCCGGGGACACCAAGTCCATCCCCTACAGTTCCCTGCATTCCATGCTCTGCAACGGAGCCATCAGCTCTGTTACAATCCCCACCCCCTGCCCAGACACCACCGCACAGTCGTCGCCACAGCTCCAGGACACCCAGGGTGCTGTGTCGCCAACGCAGCTTCAGTTTCTGACGGTCTGAAGTGATGACGCCGCAGCATCTCAGAGTGCAGTGTTAGTTTCCGTCCTTGTGGTTTAACACGGATGCAGGG
Source organism: Aepyceros melampus (assembly GCA_006408695.1). Lineage (NCBI taxonomy): Eukaryota > Metazoa > Chordata > Mammalia > Artiodactyla > Bovidae > Aepyceros > Aepyceros melampus. Next base: position 264,657 of record SJXQ01008649.1, read on the forward strand.
GGCCCAGCCAGCCAGCAGAGTGAAATTAGAAGCAACTGGCCTTGTATCTGAGAAACAAGTACATCTTCCTACTCTTCCTTTCATCTTGAAAACCAAGTGCCTTTTCAAGATGCTACACAGAAAGCTAAAGCCAGAAACTTGCTGGTGCGTGGAGGAAACATGGTGCTTTCACTGAAAAGTCACTGCATTTCTATTTTCTTTCTATATTTTACAGCTGCCTCCTAGCAGCAATATGTCTTTCTGTCCCCTAGGGCTCTGCTCACTTAGCCAAACAAGGCTGGCTGTTGCCTATTGTAACGTTCTTACACTGCAAGTGAAATGGAATAATGCCACTTGAGGGTGAATAGTGATGTATTAAAACTGCTATCAATCCCAAAGCAGTCACAGACAGAATATATACTTGTAAGTAATTATCCAAGCAAAGTGATAAGTAGGGTTTACCTGGAAATGCAAGTTTGGCTTAACCCTGGGAAATCAGTTCCTGTAATTCATATTAACCATATTAATAAAGTAAAAACAAATAATCACATTATCATTTAGCTGTTTCAGGAAAAGCATGTGACAAATTCCTACTTCTGTCCTAATAAAATTATCAGCAAACTAATAGAAGGGAACTTTGCAGGCAGATAAAAGCATTTACAACAAACCTATAGTTAATGACATATTTAAAGGAGAAAGACTGAATAATTTCCCTCTAAGAGCAAGAATAAGGCAGGGATACCTAATGTCAGCTTTCTTATTCAGGATCGTCCAGATTAGAAAAGAAGTCAAATTATTTTTATTTGCAGACAACATAATAGTCAATGTAGACACCCTAATAAAATCTGTATTTCCCAAATCTATTAGAATAAATAAGTTTAGAAAAGTTATAGAATATAGTGTCAGTATATGAAAAGCAGTTATATTTTTGAATACTAAAAATAAGCAGTAAAAAGTTAAAATTTTAAGATACCATAGAACATAAAAAATATGAAACAGGGACAAATCTGTCAAAATATCTTTAAGACCAGTACACTGAAAGCTACAGAACGCTTCTGAGAGGAATTAAACAAAATGATGCTAAAGCTGAAACTCCAGTACTTGGGCCACCTCATGCAAAGAGTTGACTCATTGGAAAATACTTTGATGCCAGGAGGGATTGGGGGCAGGAGGAGAAGGGGACGACCGAAGATGAGATGGCTGGATGGCATCACGGACTCGATGGACGTGAATCTGAGTGAACTCTGGGAGTTGGTGATGGACAAGGAGGCCTGGCGTGCTGCGATTCATGGGGTCGCAAAGAGTCGGACACGACTGAGCAACTGGACTGAACTGAAGCAGATGTGGGGCTTCCCAAGTGGCACGGTGGTAAAGAGCCTGCCTGTCCATGCACGAGACACAAGAGACATGGGCTTGATCCCTGGTCAGGAAGATCCCCTGGAGGAGGGCATGGAACCCACCCAGTATTCTTGCCTGGAGAATCCCATGGACAGAGGAGCCTGCTGGGCTACAGTCCACGGGTCACAAAGAGATGGACAAGACTGAAGCGACTTAGCACATGCACACACACACACATGAGGTATTGACTGTGTATAGATCTTGAATTGTTAAGATGTTAATTTTCCCAAACTGATCTAGAGTGGGTGCAGTCCCAATCAAAAATCCCCACAGGCCCTTTGTTGAAACTGCCATATTGATTCTGGAAGTTTTATGAAGATGAAAGGAACCAGCAACAGTCACAGCAACTGTGAAGTAGAACAGGGTTGAGAATTCACATGTGAACATGACTTGCCTTTCAAGACTTCCCATAAAGCTGCAGCAAGGCTGTTTTGTATCATAACCAACACATACAAATATCAGTGGAGCAGAAGAGAGAGACAGACTAGACCCACATACATACAGACAAATTTTGGCAAAAGTACAAAGGAAAACCAGTGGAGAGAGAAGAGTCTTTCAAAAACTAGGACCGGACGATTGGATATTGATATCTATATGAACATCTGTGTAAAGAAGTTCAACCCAGATCTCTTAAAAGAATTTACTCAAAATAAATAATCTTGGCCCTAAGTGTAAAATCTAAAGCTAAAAGTTCTAGGAGATAATGAAAGAGGAACATTATAAGCTTCATTTAGGTGAAGATTTCTTAGATACAACACCAAATCCCCCATTAACCATTAGAAAAAAAGAATTGTAATTGATATGGTGAGTGGGGAGAGGAAAAGAAAGCATATAAGATGATTTATTAAAATTAAAAATTGTTCACTAGGAACAAGGCACAGATGTCCTGTCCCCTAGGCTGTAGCCAACATTACGCTGGAAGCTGCCCAATGTGAGATTAACGGAGAGAGAAATAAGGGAGAAAATGCATGAGGGCTGGAAGGAAAGAGTGAAACTGTCTTTGTTCACAGATGGCACGACTGTCTACGTGAAAAAATCTCAAAGACTTGATAAAAGACTCGTGGAACTGACAGACAGTTGCAGCAAGGTTGCAGAATAAACTGTTGACATATGCAAGTCAGTTGCTTCCCTTTACTAGCAGTGAAGAACTGGAAATTAAAAAACAACCCTGTTTACATTAACCCAAATTAAATGCTTAAGTATAAATACAGTGTATGTGTGTGTGTGTCCCAAAAATTAAATGCCTAAGTATAATACAGTGTATATGTGTGTGTGTGTATAAAACATAAGATGCATGTAAGCAGAACTACAGAATACTCAGGAGAGAAAGCAAGGGCTCTCTAAATGTGAGCGAGCCGATATTCGTTGGTAGGAAAGTTTAATGTTGTCCAGGTGTCGTTCTCCCTAACCTGATGCACAGCACCCTTCAATGCCATCCCGATTACGTCAGCTTCCTGTGCTCAGTCGCTCAGTCATGTCCGCCCCTTTGCAACTCTATGACTATAACCCGCCAGGCTCCTCTGTCCATGGGATTCTCCAGGCAAGAATACTGGAGTGGGTAGCCGTTCCCTTCTCCAGGGATGTTAGCTTCCTAGGTCTGCGGTAACTAAGCAGCCTACACTGGATGTCTTAAGACAGCAGAAGTGTGTCCTTTCACAGTCCTGGAGGCTGAACGTCTGCACTCAGAGTGTTGGCGGGCCACCCTCCTTCCAAGCCCAGTCTGCAAGTTCTGGTCCTTGTGTGTCCTGGGATCCACAGCATCCTTAGCCTGGGGCGACACGACTAACTCCCCTCTACTCCCGTCCTGAGGGCCTCCCCCCGCCCCGCCCTGGGTATCTGTGCATGACCTCCCTCTCACACACCTGTTCTGTGACCACCTGCGCTAGTAAGGTCGGCCTCGCATGGGATCACAGCCCACCCTCTCCACATTACCTTGACTTGGTGACCACCTGTGCTAGTAAGGTCAGCCTCGCGTGGGATCACAACCCACCCTGTCCACATCACCTTGACTTGGTTACACTGGCAAAGGCCCCGTTTCTGAATCAGGTCACCTTCCCAGTTGCCAGGGATTCAGTATACTCACATCAGTCAGAATCCCAGCAGGTCATTTTGCGGCTGTTGCCAACTGACCCCACAGTGCATGTGGAGAGGCACAGACCCAGGGCAGCCAGCACAACTCTGAAAAGAGTCAAAGTCTGACCCTGCCCGACTGTGAGAGTCGCTACAGAGCCACAGCCTAGAGTCAGAGAAAGCAGAGGTCCGCTGACCAAGTCACCAGAAAGGGACGCAGGCAGCTGCATCCCACAGTCTCTGATGAGAGAGCAGAGGTAATTCAGCAGAAGAGGAGTGGTCTTTTCAACAAATGGTGCTTGAACCACTGGGCATTCACACTACAGAAAAAAAATCCAGACCTTAAACCTCTTATTTAAAAAAACTACCTCAGTGGAACATAAATCTAAATGCAAAATGTGAACAGCAGCTTGTAGAGGTACCTGGGAGGAAATGTGGGCGACCTTGAGTTTGGTGACGGTGCTTCAGAAACAGCACCAAAAGCACAGCCCGTGAAAGGAGAGACTGACTTTATTGAAATACAGAACAACAGCTGTGTTCTGCAAAGACACTGTTACGGGAATGACAAGATGAAGCACAGACTGAGAAAATCACTTCAGTACACACATCTGATAAAAGGCTTGTTTCCAAAACACAAAGAACTCAACAATGAGCAAACAACCCAATTTAAAAATAGGCAGACGGTGGGAACAGACACCTCAATAAACAAGCTCCACAAACGGTGAGTCCAAGTATGAAAAAGTGGTGCTCATCGTACGTTGTCAGGGGATTTCAGATGGAAGCAGCGCGTGAGCAGCCTCACTGCTCTCTTGTCAGCAGGCCCAGGACCCGAGCACTGACGCGAGCAGCGCTGGCGCGGCTGGGGGCAGCAGAGCCTTCATGCTGCTGCTGGGGACGCGGATGGTGGGGAAGACGGTCTTCCTGGCTCCCAGGCATTCACCCAAATAAGGTGGAAGCTTGTGTCCAGCCAGAATCCTGCCCACCAGTGCTTACAGCAGCTTTACTTAGGCATCTTCAGTGTGTGAGTGGATACAACTGGTGCACCTGTGCGATGGGATACAATCAGGAACAGAGACAAAGACACATGGGCGACCCAGCCTTGAGAAGATGTGCGGGAGTGTGAAAGCCCGTCACAATGCAAAAGAAGCCTGTCTGATGGCTGCTGCAAGACTTCGACTGTGTGACATTCTGGGAAAGGCCAAATCACAGAGATAGTAAAAGGATCATCAGTTATTTGCAGGGGCTTAGGGTGAGGGGGCAGAGAAGGCAATGGCACCCCACTCCAGTACTCTTGCCTGGAAAATCCCATGGACGGAGGAGCCTGGTAGGCTGCAGTCCATGGGGTCACTAAGAGTCGGACACGACTGAGCGACTTCACTTTCACTTTTCACTTTCATGCATTGGAGAAGGAAATGGTTACCCACTCCGGTGTTCTTGCCTGGAGAATCCCAGGGATGGGGGAGCCTGGTGGGCTGCCATCTATGGGGTTGTATAAAGTTGGGCATAACTGAAGTGACTTAGCAGCAGCAGCAGCAGCAGCAGGGCGAGGGGGTGGGATGGGCAGGAAGTGGAGCGGAGCCCTCACATCAGTAACACCATATCAATGATGCTTCATCCCCTGTAAGTAATATCCCACACGATGCAAAATGTGTGAAGGGAGAGAGGTGGTATATAGAAACAGATTCTTGCCCAAATATTTTCTGTAAACCTAAAGTGCTCTGCTGCTGCTAAGTCACTTCAGTCATGTCTGACTCTGTGCAACCCCATAGACGGCAGCCCACCAGGCTCCCCCATCCCTGGGATTCTCCAGGCAAGTACACTGGAGTGGGTTGCCATTTCCTTCTCCAATGCAGGAAAGTGAAAAGTGAAAGGGAAATCACTCAGTTGTGTCCGACTCCAAGCGACCCCATGGACTGCAGCCTTCCAGGCTCCTCTGTCCATGGGATTTTCCAGGCAAGAGTACTGGAGTGGGGTGCCATTGCCATCTCCTAAAGTGCTCTAAGAATAGGCTATTAAAATATCTTTAATTAGTTATACAAAATTCAAAACTATGTACAGTAATAGAAAACAAGTCGGTATTTGTTGGGTGAGCAGTAGATGTTGTGGGCCATGTTAAGCAGTGAGAGACTTTATTTTCTTGACTCCAAAACAACTGTAGATGGTGACTGCAGTCATGAAATTATTTTTTTTATTCTTTTTTTTTTTTCAGTCATGAAATTAAAAGACACTTGCTCCTTGGAAGAAAAGTATGGTCAACCTAGGCAGTGTATTAAAAAGCAGAGATATCATTTTGTCGACAAAGGTCCGTCTAGTCAAAGCTATGGTTTTTCCAGTAGTTGTGTATGGATGTGAGAGTTGGTCCGTAAAGAAGGCTGAGCACCAAAGAATTGATCCTTTCAAACTGTGGCACTGGAGAAGACTTGAGAGTCCCTTGGACTGTAAGGAGATCCAACCAGTCCATCCTAAAGGAGATCAGTCCTGGGTGCTCATTGGAAGGACTGATGCTGATGCTGAAACTCCAATACTTTGGCCACCTGATGTGAAGAGCCCACTCATTTGAAAAGACCCTGATGCTGGGAAAGATTGAAGGCAGGAGGAGAAGGGGATGACAGAGGATGAGATGATTACTCCAGGAAATAATGAAGGACAGGGAGGCCTGGTGTGCTGCAGTCCAGGGGCTTGAAAGAGTTGGACACGACTGAGCGACTAACACTTTATTAATATTTATTGGGGTTTTTTGAGATAATAGTTCTGCATACTCAATGAAGTATTAAAAACTTCAAATGTATTTGAATATTAAAGAACTTAGATGAACATCTGATGTTTGAGAAACAGACTCTCACATGACCCTAATCTCTATCAAAATTGAAATATCGCGACCTCCGCTCAGGTCTCTCGCTCTGGGCGCCTCCTGCCCGACTCCCCGATGCCTCCCCCCACCGTAACTAGACAAAGGCCCCTCTGATGTTTTTCCTGCTGGGCTGGTTTTGCTAGAGCCAGGTTTGCGTACGTTGGTTTTTTCCAGAACGTCCTGTGAGGAACGACAGGATGTGCCTGCTCGTCTTCCGGCGTTCCTTCCTGCCTCAGAACTAATCGATTCCCCAGAGGAACACGTGACTTCCCAAAGCAGCTCACCTTCAGCGGCCTGCAGGGTCGTGGCGCCTCGCTCAGCTAACAGCTGTCAGTTTCCCGAATCGCGCGTCCCCCG
>SJXQ01008649.1:272489-284555 GCA_006408695.1 Aepyceros melampus
GGTGCGGCCTTGGAGTTCCCCGTGGGCCCGGGCTGACGTTAGAATGTTTTAGAAACACGTAATTGATATTTTATTCTAGCTTTTAGATTAACGCCAAAAGTGAGAGGAAAGTACAGCGGTTCACATATACCCCCGCCCCGCACACATGCAGCCCCTCAGGCTGCCCGGCGGTCCATCCAGGGCCCCTTCGCTGGCACGCTGTAGGCACCCCAAGGCCATGAGGAGCCGGGGGTCTCTCTGGGGTCCGTTCTGTGGGCCTGTACGAATGGACATGACGTGCATTCCTCGCGGTGGTGACAGTGTTTTCACCTCCCTGAAAATCCTCCGTGATCCCCTCCACCCACGCCCTGGCAACCGCTGGTCTTCTTGCTGTCTCCATAGCTTCACCTGTTCCAGAAGGTCACAGAGTAGGAATCGTACAGTTGGCAGGCTTTGCAGACGGGCTCCTCTCTTGACAGCTCATTTCTTGTTAGTGCTGGGTACTATCCCAAATAGGAGAAGGAGTACGTCAAGGCTGTATATTGTCACTCTGCTTATTTAACTTCTATGCAGAGTACATCATGAGAAATGCTGGACTGGAAGAAGCACAAGCTGGAATCAAGATTGCCAGGAGAAATATCAACAACCTCAGATAAGCAGATGACGCCACCCTTATGGCAGAAAGTGAAGAGGAACTAAAAAGCCTCTTGATGAAAGTGAAAGAGGAGAGTGAAAAAGTTGGCTTAAAGCTCAACATTCAGAAAACTAAGATTATGGCATCTTGTCCCATCACTTCATGGGAGATAGACGAGGAAATAGGGGAAACAGTGAGAGACGTTATTTTGAGGGAGCTCCAAAATCACTGCAGATGGTTGCAGCTATGAAATTAAAAGACACTTACTCCTTGGAAGGAGAGTTATGACCAACCTAGACAACATATTAAAAAGCAGAGACAATACTTTGCCAACAAAGGTCCGTCTAGTCAAGGCTATGGTTTTTCCAGTGGTCATGTATGGATGTGAGAGTTGGACTGTAAAGAAAGCGAGTGCCGAAGAATTGATGCTTTTGAACTGTGGTGTTGGAGAAGACTCTCGAGAGTCCCTTGGACTGCAAGGAGATCCAACCAGTCCATTCTGAAGATCGGTCCTGGGTGTTCTTTGGAAGGACTGATGTTGAGGCTGAAACTCCAATACTTTGGCCACCTCATGCCAAGAGTTGACTCATTGGAAAAGACTCTGATGCTGGGAGGGATTGGGGGCAGGAGGAGAAGGGGACGACCGAGGATGACATGGCTGGATGGCATCACTGACTCGATGGACATGAGTTTGAGTGAACTCTGGGAGTTGGTGATGGACAGGGAGACCTGGCGTGCTGCGATTCATGGGGTCGCAAAGAGTCGGACATGGCTGAGCGACTGAACGGAACTGAACTGAACTATCCCATTGTTTGGATGGCCCATTCACCTTTCAAAGGACATCATGGTTTCTTCCGAGTTTGGGGCAATTGTGAATGAAGCTGGTATAACATCAAGCTGTGTTTGTGTTCAGGTTTTTGTGTGCATAAGTTTTTAACTTGAGTAAATACCATGATTGTGATTATTGGATCATATGGTTAGTGTATGTTAAGCTTTGTAAGAAACCAACAAACCTTTGCAACATTCTGCATTCCCACCAGAAGAGAATGCAAGTTCCTGTTTCTCCACATTTCACCAGCATTTGGTGATGTCAGTGTCCTCGATGTGGGCCATTCTGATAATTGCTCAGTGAGGTCTCATTAGATCGGGCTTCCCTGGTGGCTCAATTGGTAAAGAATCTGCCTACAGTGCAGGAGATCTCAGTTCAATCCCTGGGTCAGAAAGGTCCCCTGGAGAAGGAAATGGCAACCCACTCCAGTAACCTTGCCCAGAGAATCCCATGGACAGAGGAGCCTGGTGAGCTACAGTCCATAGGGTTGCAAGAGTTGGACATTGACTTAGTGACTAAACCACTACCACTGTCTTAATTATGTTAGATATGTGAAACTACCAATGACCAGTTTGAAGAGGAGTGTCAGAAATGACTGTGCTTCTCTGCCTGTAGCCTCCAAACTCTGTGTATAAAAGCTCTCACCCTGATTGTCAGTGGGGCAGTCAGTCTTTGGACATATGTCTGCCCTCCCTCTCCCCCAGTTGCCAGCATCTGAAATAAAGCAAACTTTCCATTCCACCAACTTGGCCGGTTCATCGGCTTTGGAGGGTGAGCAGCCAGATTCCACTCACTCTTTGTGTGACAGTGTGATGGCATTCATGTCCACTTTAAGAATGCAAAGAGTACTCGTGTGGTAATAGTCTTGTACCATGACCCAGGGTTCAGGCCACTCCTTTGGGAGATGAGTCACACAGGGGTTGGTGGTCAGGACTAATTATGCTGACAGGGTTTTATTTCTTAAGTTGGGTGATGAGTTCATGGTAGTTATGGTATCATTCTTGTGTATTTTATATTCTTCAATATTATCTACTGAAGTTTTAAGTATGAAAATCAAATTGAAATAATCTCTAGATCTATGAAAACAACACTTGAATGTAAGTCCTAGCTGACACGTCTGAGTCTTAGTCACTTAGGTCTTTCCGGATAGAATAGGGGTGCGCACTTACCTGTCAGCTGGGTCCTACTTGGCTCCACACTGGTGCTGTCCTGCAGGGTCCTGAGCTGGAGACTCCGAGCAGATTCCTCACATCCAAGGCGCTGGAGTCCTGCCTAGTCTTCTCCAGGAGGTCCGTTCATCCCCAAGGTCACGTCTCCCCTGAACCCCAAGCACCTGAAGCTGCTTAAGGTGCTGTTGAGTACGGAATTATGTGGTGGTGATTTTCGCATGCTTGTGGGTGGCATTTCTATAGAGAAATAGAGATGAAGTATGAGCCAGGAGGGGTGAGACGTGGCCTCCTGGCCCGTGGGCTGGACGTCAGGCATGAGCTTTGCTGGGTGACACATTCACCACCAATGTGCTGAGATCTCACCACACTTCCTTTCTGTCTGTGTGTTCTCTGAATTGCTGTTTAGTGATTTTTAATCTAGCCCCGTTTGATCAGAGGAGTAATACTGTAACACTTGATTCTGTTAATTTATTAGTTATTTTATAGCCTAATTCCAGTCTCTCTTGCTGAAGGTTGTATGGACACTTGGAAATCATGAGTATTCGAATTTGTCAGATAGAGTGTCTGCAAATGTCAGTTAGGCCATTTTAGTCGATAGAGTTGTCTAAGCCTTCTGCGTCCCTATTGATTTTGTGTCTACTTACTCCATCAGTTACTGGGAAAAGAGTATTTCAATCCCCGAGTATAACTGAGGATGTCTCCTTTAAGTTTGTCAGACTTTGCTGCATATATTTTGAATCTCTGTTAGTGGCTGCATATATATTTAGAAGTGGTATGTCTTCTTGATTTTTCACACCTCTATAAATATTTTTCTTTGACCTTTGTTTGTTTATACATTTTCCAATATTATCCTGGCCATTTCAGTTTTCTTGAGAGTAATATTCCCATGAATCAAGGCAAATTGGAAGTGGTCAAACAGGAGATGGCAAGAGTGAACATCAACATTCTAGGAATCAGTGAACTAAGATGGACTGGAATGGGTGAATTTAACTCAGATGACCATTATATCTACTACTGTGGGCAGGAATCCCTCAGAAGAAATGGAGTAGCCATCATAGTCAACAAAAGAGTCTGAAATGCAGTACTTGGATGCACTCTCAAAAATGACAGAATGATCTCTGTTTATTTCCAAGGCAAACCATCCAATATCACAGTAATCCAAGTCTATGCCCCAACCAGTAACGCTGAAGAAGCTGAAGTTGAATAGTTCTATGAAGACCTATAAGACCTGCTAGAACTAACACCCCAAAAAGATGTCCTTTTCATTCTAGGGGACTGGAATGCTAAAGTAGGAAGTCAAGAAACACCCGGAGTAACAGGCAAATTTGGCTTTGGAACGCAGAATGAAGCAGGGCAAAGACTAATAGAGTTCTGCCAAGAGAACGCACTGGTCATAGCAAACACCCTCTTCCAACAACACAAGAGAAGACTCTACACATGGACATCACCAGATGGTCAACACCGAAATCAGATTGATGTATTCTTTGCAGCCAAAGATGGAGAAGCTCTATACAGTCAGCAAAAACCAGGAGTGAACTGTGGCTCAGATCATGAGCTCCTTATTGCCAAATTCAGTCTTAAATTGAAGAAAGTGGGGAAAATCACTAGACCATTCAGGTATGACCTAAATCAAATCCTTATGACTATACAGTGGAAGTGAGAAACAGATTTAAGGGACTAGATCTGATAGAGTGCTTGATGAACTATGGAATGAGGTTCATGACATTGTATAGGAGACAGGGATCAAGACCATCCCCATGGAAAAGAAATACAAAAAAGCAAAATGGCTGTCTAAGGAGGCCTTACCAATAGCTGTGAAAAGAAGGGACACAAAAAGCAAAGGATAAAAGGAAAGATATACCCATTTGAATGCAGAGTTGCAAAGAATAGCAAGGAAAGATAAGAAAGCTTTCCTCAGCGATCAATGCAAAGAAATAGAGGAAAACAATAGAATGGGAAAGACTAGAGATCTCTTCGAGAAAATTAGAGATACCAAGGGAATATTTCAGGCAAAGATTGGCTCAATAAAGGACAGAAATGGTATGGACCTAACAGAAGCAGAAGATACTAAGAGGAGGTGGCAAGAATACACAAAAGAACTGTACAAAAAAGATCTTCACAACCCAGATAATCACGATGGTGTGATCACTCATCTAGAGCCAGACATCCTGGAATGTGAAGTCAAGTGGCCCTTAGGAAGCATCACTATGAACAAAGCTAGTGGAGATGATGGAATTCCAGTTGAGCTATTTCAAATCCTGAAAGATGATGCTGTGAAAGTGCTGCACTCAATATGTCAGTGAACTAAAGAGCCTCTTGATGAAAGTGAAAGAGGAGAGTGAAAAAGTTGGCTTAAAGCTCAACATTCAGAAAACGAAGATCATGGCATCTGGTCCCATCAGTTCATGGCAAATAGATGGGAAAACAGGGGAAACAGTGGAAACGGTGGCTAACTTTATTTTTCTGGGCTCCAAAATCACTGCAGATGATGATTGCAGCCATGAAATTAAAAGATGCTTGCTCCTTGGAAGGAGAGTTATGACCAACCTAGACAGCATATTCAAAAGCAGACATTACTTTGCCAACAAAGGTCCATCTAGTCAAGGTTATGGTTTTTCCAGTGGTCATGTATGGATGTGAGAGTTGGACTGTGAAGAAAGCTGACTGCCGAAGAATTGATGCTTTTGAATTGTGGTGTTGGAGAAGACTCTTGAGGGTCCCTTGGACTGCAAGGAGATCCAACCAGTCCATCCCAAAGGAAATCAGTCCTAAGTGTTCATTCTTAGGACTGATTTTGAAGCTGAAACTCCAATACTTTGGCCACCTGATGCGAAGAGTTGACTCATTTGAAAAGATCCTGAAGCTGGGAAAGATTGAAGGCAGGAGGAGAAGGCAACGACAGAGGATGAGATGGTTGGATGACATCACCAACTCAATGTACGTGGGTTTGGGTGAACTCCGGGAGTTGATGATGGACAGGGAGGCCTGGCGTGCTGCGGTTCATGGGGTCGCAAAGAGTCAGACACGACTGAGCAACTGAACTGCTGGTCTCCCTGTCCTCTCCTGGCCCCAGTGCTATCTCTATCTTCCCAGCAGCACGGCTCCTGGGCTCTGTCAGCCCCGTCTGCTGGTGTTGAGGTCCTGAAATTACCTCCAGATGGAAAGCCACGTCTTCCCACGTCTCAGGGATCAGTCATCCTCCATCTGTCGTCTAGTGCATGAAAGTCATCGTTCATATATGCTGTGTGTGGTTTTGTGGTTGTTTATGGGTGGAGGCTAAGTGCAAAGTCTAAAAGGTGCTTTTACAGAATGAACATTGACCTTCACTTCAAAGGGCATGTTCTAGCCTCGGCTTCTCCAAGGTCACGTATGTGCTGCCTTGGTCCCACCTCAGGAGCCTCCCTGACCACTGGCATGGTCTCTCCTGGCATCGTGGGGGTCCTGTCTGCAACTCCCATTGCACTTGCACTTCTTCGTTTAACGTCTGTCTTCTCCATGTGATTTCTTAGGGGGCATGAGATCTGAGATCCTCCATGTCCAAGCTTTGTCCACAGAGCCTGGAGTAGGGCCTAGACAGAGGCTTTCAAGGAGGAGTGTGTATAGTAAAAGAAGATAAGTTTATAATGTCAATTATTGTGGCCAGCTTGATAACCCTGTGGAAAAGGAAATAGCAACCCACTCCAGTGTTCTTGTCTGGGGAATCCCATGGACAGAGGAGCCTGGCAGGCTACATTCCATGGGGTCACAGAGTCGGACACGACTGAATGAGCACATGGTAACTTTGGAAAATAGCTCATAGAAACTCAAATCTCAGTCTCTGTCACCTGGAAGTTGGAGAGATGGTTGGATGCTGTGAAGACCCCTTACACTCTGCAGTTTTATTCTATCTATTTATCGCTCAGTCGTGTCCAATTCTTTGTGACCCCATGGACTGTAGCCTACCAGGCTCCTCCATCCATGGGATTTTCCAGGCAAGAATTCTGGACTGGGTTGCCATTTCTTTCTCCAGGGGATCTTCCCAACCCCGGGATCGAACCCAGGTCTCCTGCATTGCAGGCAGACGCCTTTCCATCTGAGCCACCAGGGGGGCACAAGATTCTCACAACTACAGGTAGGAAAAAAATGATAATCATTTTAATTCTCAGGTTGTAAATGAAAAAGTCATTTTCAAGGAGATCAAGCAGCCCGTCTGAGATTATGTAACTGGTTAGTTAGCAGAGGTGCCCGTGTCCAGGCTCCCTTGGTACCTGGTCATGCCATTTGAAGACGCTGCTGCTGCAGTCACTGAATTCGTCCATCCCGTTTCTGTCGTGTGTGTTTCCATCTTGCTTGCTCACCTAGACCATGAGCTTCTCGAAGGCTGCACACACGTGGTACACACCTTTGGATTTCCTGAAGCACATGGAGTAGTGGGTGAGAAAGAGGTGTCGTTTGGTCTGACCCACACCTGGCAAGCCCCTCCTTACAGCGTGCACCCCACGTGCCCTCAGGACTAGGCCTGGGGCGAGGGGTCAAAGCTGATCGTTAGACAAGTGCAGAGCCCGTGAGTCTGGGGTCTAAGCCCTCCCCCTGGGCCTCCCAGGGTTGAGGCTGCGACGCCGCAGTCCAGGTTCTGCCCCCAGGGATGAGGCTGGCAGGCGGAGGTGCTGGCGTGAGACTCGCCCTCCCGACACACGTTCCTCTTCTAGCCTCTGTGGCACCTTCCATCCTGGCACCAGATTCACACTTTCCAAGTGAAGTGAGTGAAGTCGCTCAGTCGTGTCCAACTCTTTGTGACCCCATGGACTGTAGCCTACCAGGCTCCTCTGTCCGTGGGATTTTCCAGGCAATAATACTGGAGTGGATTTGCGTTTCCTTCTCCAGGGGATCTTCCCAACCCAAGGATCGAACCCAGGTCTCTCACATAGTAGACAGACGCTTTACCGTCTGAGCCACCAGGGAAGTCCTCATGATTCTCAAAATTTGATACTAAATCAGACTTTAAAGCCTCATGTTCTTCCTAGGGGTGGATGATACTGTCAAGAGTGTGTGTCCGTGGTCATGAAACAGTAGGATGGTGCCTCTGTAGCCAGCTGAAGGTGAGCAGGCCCCGCCGTGACGAGCAAGGTCGCTTTCAAGTGAGAGGAGCACTTCGGCGCACCCAGCCTGCTGTCCGCGGGCTTGTGCCCCCAGGGGCCAGCCCTGCCTGTGCCTCTCAGCCTCCTGGCTCGCTTGTAGAAGCGCCCGCCTCTCTCTGGACCCGGGTGCACAGGCTCCCCTCAGCGGCTCCCACCCGCCTCCGCGCCCTCTCCCTCTGCTCCGGGAGCACCTCTCTCGCTCCTGGTAGCCGCTGGCGTCCCCTCCAGGCCGGCGGCACTGCGCCCTGTCACGCTGTGCCCATCACGGGCTCTCAGCCGTTACAGAGGGCCGCGGGGACCTAGGGCCTGGCTCGGCCGCCGCCTCTGGCTCCTTCTGAAGACCCCTGCAGGACGTGTGCTCCTGTGCCGCACAGCTGCGTGGCCATTTCTAGTCACCGCCAGCTTTCAACGAGGAAGCTGAAGCACGGAGAGATTACCGTCTTGTCTGTGGCCTTTCTGTGAAGTGACCTGGACGTGCAGACCCAGAGTTTGTGTATTTATTTTTCCTGTTCATTTTACAGTGTCCCGTGGGCATGTCCCTTCCCTTTCCAGTTTTGTACAGTCCAAGTGCTTCTCAGGGGCTGTAGCACAGGATCAGTGAATGTGTGAGATCTGAGTGGAGAGTGTGCTGAGCGGATGTGTGTGTGTGCACGCGTGTGTGAGCATGTGTCACGTGAGCAAGGGGACAACGTGCTAAGTAGACGTGTGTGTGTGCACGTGTGTGTGCACGCGTGTGTGAGCATGTGTCACGTGAGCAAGGGGACAACGTGCTAAGTAGACATGTGTGTGTGCACGTGTGTGTGAGCAGGGGGCAGTGTCCAGAGCTGAGGGGTGATGGGAGGAAGCTTTTGAGACGAGGGAATATGGTTCAGGAGACACAGTGTCCTTGGAGGTTGAAACTGGCTGGGTTCCCGAAACGTGTCCTTTTTGCTTCCGTTTGCTTATCGATGGTGCCCACCTGCACCCGCTGGCCCTTCTCTGTCTTTGTCTCACCCCTGCGCCCACTCGTCTCTTGTTAACCTGCTTGGATGCAAGCCCGCCCTCAACGCTGCAGAAACTGCTGATGGAGACGGTGCAGCGTGACTGGTTTCCGGAGCAACAGTTGATCTGCTTTGTAAAAGGCCTGAGGAGAAAGGACGGGGAGGACTCTGTGTGTGCGTGTGTGCACGCGTGTACGTGTGTGCATGTGTGTGTGTGTGAAAATCCACACACACACACATATCTGGACACCCCCAGTCACATTTCTGAAAGAATGTTGAAACCAAACTCCACTGCAGCATCGGTGAGGTAAGACCCAGCTGAGGACGTGGTTTCCATGGAGATGACTGAGCATGCTTTACAAAAACAGCTTGTTCCACAGTGAGGAGACCTGAAATGGTGGCTTGCCCCCGCGTGTTGTCAGCCCACCACGTCTTTTGCCTGTGGGCACCTGGGCTGTGGCATGGCAGGGACGGCCATCTGGGAAGCATTCCGTTCCAGCCGGGCAGGCTGTGGCCTGGGCCTTGCCGCCCTGGCTGAGGGCACCTGCCGGTCAGCAGCATCGTCAGAGCTCGTGGGCGCCGGAGCAGCTGTCGGAGTCACTCGTGGCCTACATGTGAGATGGCCAGCGTCCCCTCAGGCCGCCTTGACCTCCGGTCCGTCACAGCACAAGGGGTCCGGGGCAGGAGCGCCTCTGTGCTGAGTGGACGCTGGGGGCTGAGGGCGGGGGGCTCCCTCCCGGGGTCTGCGGGTTCAGCGCCCCAGCCGCCCTCCTGGGCCTCCTCCTTCACGCCCTGCAGACGCAGCCCGCCCCCTCCATCCGCGGTGGAGTCAGAGACGGCTGAGCAGGTCACGGAGGGCCAGTTAATGCCCCCTCTGTTCCTGGAGCCGCTGCGACCTTGGGCTCAGACGGGGCTGGACCCGTGGATTATAAATGGGCTTAGGGTTGTCAGTGAGGTCTGCTGTTATACTCAGGAGAGAAGGGCTAGATTTGAAACTCTCACAGATGAATAGTAATAAGACCCCAGTGAAACCCTGAGCCCGACGCTGCAGCAAAGTGAATGTCTGCCCTCCTGTGGGCACAGAGGGAGTCCCTGCCTCTGACTTCAGTTCTCGTGGGAAGAACTCCTTCCGAACAGGAAAAAAGGAGAGTACACAGACATAATATTGGAGCAAAACAGGGGATGGTGTTTACTCAAGAAAGAAGCAAGGTTGCCAACTCGCGTTGAGGTGGGTGGCCGTGGATTTGCAGTGGAGCCAGTCTGTCCTTTTGTGGGACTTGTTCTTCAGTAACACTCAGCTGCACCGGTGTTGTGGTGCAGAAAGCTTGGTGCAGACTCCCTGGGGCCTTGAACCAGACATGGAGTCTCTGTTTTAACCAAGCAACTGTACAGATAGACCACTGACTTAAGGCAGATTACAGAGGAAATTGTCTGTCCTAGAGTAAATAAGGGCCTATACCGTGAATATAGGAAACTGGAAAGTCACACGATCAGATGTAGGAGGTCACGCTGAGGCTGGTGAGGCTGGAATCCCGAGAGGCCGTGGACAGAAGGGTCCGCTGGCCTCACCTCAGCTGTGAGTCGTTGGGGCCGACCGGCGGCTGCAGCCTGGATGGCGCCGCCCAGCAGAGCCAGAGACCAGTGTCGGTGGGGCGCCCTGAGGCTGCTGAGTGGGCACGTGGATGGGGAGCCCCTGTG
The DNA here is from genome assembly GCA_006408695.1 of Aepyceros melampus. Classification (NCBI taxonomy): domain Eukaryota; kingdom Metazoa; phylum Chordata; class Mammalia; order Artiodactyla; family Bovidae; genus Aepyceros; species Aepyceros melampus. Next base: position 282,896 of record SJXQ01008649.1, read on the forward strand.
GGACGGCGGGACAAGGGCAGCGGCTTTGGACACCAAGCAGTGACAAGTGTTTAAAGAAGGGGACGGGGCGAGCACAGGCCATCGGAGACAGGACAAAACCTGCCCGGGAGCAGGCGAAGTCTTTGTTCTGCTTAATCAGGTCTCTTTGTCCCTTACTTCAAGCCTAATCCAGAACAGACCAGTTTAGCTGGCCCAGACCCAGAATAAGGAAGTTCATTATTACTGGGTAGAAGGGAACAGTCGCCTCATTAAAGGCAGCTCCCAGGCCCCTCTGCCCTGGCCGCCTTCCTCACACAGCTGCTGTTCTGACGGCATGGTTCCTGCAATGGATATTCAAGTTCCATAGTCATTTCAGGAAGCAGTCTCTGTTAATAAAATGCAAATGCATACATCATGGCATCTCAGTGACAAGACAGTTTCCACTGGCGCTTGCTTTGTCTTAACCTTTCTGCAAGGTTGAGCAGGCACTAACTCCAATACTCCTGGTTAATTTTTCTAGGCAACGCCAGTCAATTTGCTGAACAGATTTTACCTTTGTGGCTTTCTTTTCACTGTTTGGAAGCAAACCTCTAATCAGGAAAGAGCAGGATTTTCCCAGCTCAAAATCCTTTCAGAGAAGAAGGGAGGGGGTGGAACATGAGCTCCTGTGTGTGGTTGGGAGGTCAACCAAAGGAAGCATTTCCCACTGGACAGTGTGAGACGCCGAGTCCAGCCAGTCCTCACGACCAGCGCTTTACTGCCCCCTGGCAGAGGGAAGCTTGGGGGTAGCGCTGACTGTGGTCTTGCATGTTCCAAAGGTAAGGGACCTTGGGACTTCCCTGGTGTTCCAAGGGTTAAGATTCTGGTTCCAGCGCAGGAGTAGTGGGTTCGAGCCCTGGTTTCCAGACTAAGGTCCCACAAGCCCCCAGGTGCAGCTGGAAAAAAAAAAAGCGGAATATTTGCAAGAGATCTTTTTCAAAGTAAGGGCCCATGCCCCCTGTCACAGCCACTTCCCAGCCTGCCTGCTTAGGGAGAGCCCTGTTTGGTGGGGAGGGGTGGCTCCCCAAGGCCTTTGCTCCTGTTGGACCCTCGTATTTTCAGGAGGCGTCTGTGTGTCCTGGCAGGGACCCCCCAGGCCCACAAGCTGGGGACTTCCTGCCTTTCAGCTGATGCTGCCCCCAGGAAAGGGGGCAGTCCCCCTCCAGGTCATCCCTCCAACACAAAACTGTCCCCCGGGGCCAGCTCTGATCCATATCCTCACCGTGGCTCTTTCTGAGGCAAAAAAAAAAAAAAGCTCTTAGAGAGCAGCCTGCGCTCAGGCTGGGGTCCAGAGGGTCTGGCTCCGTCCAGAGCTGGCGTCAGAGGTCCCCCCAGGACACAGCAGCATCCCCACCAGGCCGGAGGGGTCCCGGTGTGCAGGGAGCCCCGCCTCTCCTCCCTCCCCCCTCTGTTTTCCTTGGAGAAATTCCTCTGGCCCCAGGGAACCAGCTTCCCCTCCCAGACATCGGGGAGTTTACCCCTTCTCTTCTCTGCAAGCAGCACCCCCAGGCCCCCAGGGCGGTCTACCTGCCCGTCCTGTGGTGCCTGGTCTGGTCCCGCCCAGGAGGGCCCTCACCCTCAGGAGGACCCTCACCCCCAGGAGGACCCTCACTCCCACGAGGACTCTCACCATCAGGAGGAC
>SJXQ01008649.1:285995-307523 GCA_006408695.1 Aepyceros melampus
CTCACCCTCACCCCCAGGAGGGCCCTCACCCTCACCCTCACCCCCAGGAGCGCCCTCATCGTCACCCTCACCCTCACCCCCAGGAGGGCCCGGTCTCCGTTTCTTGCTGCTCGAAGTCCACCCGTGATGCCCCTGCCATGGACGTCTTTCTCACTTTTGGCAAGATCTGTCAACAAAAGCCTTTCGTTGTAATTAAGAAACACAGGCGATGCTCACTAAAAGTGTATGTTTTCGCACATAATCTCATTTGACATTCACAATCGTGTACAGTAGGTGTGGCTGTGGTTCCCATTAAAGGTAAGCAGGTGGAGGCTCAGAAACGAAAATCTCCCAGGCGGGCTGGGCGGCGAACCTGGGCAGCTTCTGCCATCTTGACCTCAGCTCTGCCACCTCCTGACGTGCGTGCGCAGGCGGCAGGGGGGCCCTGGCATTTGGCTGTTTAATGAAAGCGACACTCGTTTCTATATCTGTGTGTGTTAGTCGCTCAGTCGTGTCCGACTCTTTGTGACCCCATGGGCTGTAGCCCACTGGGCTTCTCTGTTCATGGGGTTCTCCAGGCAAGAATACTGGAGTGGGCTGCCATTTCCTTCTCCAGGGGATCTTCCCAACCCCGGGACTGAACCTGGGTCTCCTGCATTAAAGGCTGTTTCTTTACCGTCCGAGCCACCAGGGAGGCCCCTATGTCTATAACTGTGCCTATATTAGATTCTACACCTGTCATTAATTATGTACCTACATTTGTATACTTACAGGATAGTCTGGAAAGATAAGCACCAAACATGAACAGAAACAGCATGGCTAAGCCTGGGAAGTGGTCCTTCAGTGGTATGAGGGTGTAGATGATAGGACTGCAGCACCGATGAGGGCTCCACGTCCCTGAACAATAAGCAAAAAGGGAGTTTGGTGGCTTAAACTGAAAAGCCCAGGTTAAAAGTGACTTCCAATCACAGGCACGAAGGCCAGAGAGTGACCAAGCCACCTCCTCGCTCTTGCTGTGTTGTAGCCACGCGTTCCGGGAAACAAACTCGCTCAGAAGGCAATGCAGATAGTGGAGTGCAGTTTATTACACCAGCAGGCTTAAGGCAGAGCTCCTCTTGGCCAAGGACCCTGACCAGTTTTTGTGAAAACCTTATATATCCTAAGTGTATGTGCCCAAACCCACCTCCCCAAATTCCCTGAAACTAGTCTGAACAAAGGAAAAGAAAGATACAAAAAGTTAGCCTGTGATTCATATGCCTTAAGCCTAGGTAGTTAACAGTGGACAATTATCAATAGGCTTGCGGTCATTCCCAAACAAGCATACTAGAATGTGTGGTTCTATTCAGTCACACAGATAACTAGGGTGGTATTTTAGGTGATGGGAGCCCTGCAGCTCCTCCTTCCTGGCGCCTGGTTTTCCAGTTGGTAAGTCGTTTCCATAGATGCTGGGCGTGTAGCTCACAGTCCACAGTCCGGCCCAGGATGGACTCCTGCTTTCAGGATGGAGCCTGTTCTGTTTCCTTCTTCAGCTGCACCCGGTTGGTGCTGACCTCCTCCCTCCTGGGGCAGAAAGTCCCAGCCCCAGGCTCACCAGCCCTCGGGTTCACGATCCTGTTGGTGGGAGACCCAGCCTCGGAGCAGGCTCCGCAGAGCCCTCTGCTGGACTGGGAGATGGCCCTCCATCGGGCAGGGCGGGGCGTCCACTGCAGCCTCCTGGGGACAGGGCCTGTGTCCGTCAGTTCAGGCTTCAGGGCAAAACCCCACAGAGGTTCTCTGATCTCAACCCTGAAGCGGGGTGGCCTGGCCCAGAGCCGGCGGGCGGGGCTGGCTCCTCCAAGGCCTCTGGGTAGGTGAGGACCACCCGGCCCTCTGCAGGTCGTCCTGCAGCCCCCAGTGTGCCTCTGGGCCCATACCTTCTCTCAGAAGGAACGCCTGTCAGCTCAGGTTAGGCCCACCCAGATGGCGTCATTCCAACTTGATTGCCTCTTCAGAGGCCATCTTCAAGCACTGCCCACACTGCGGGGTGGGAGGGGGGCCTCCCACACTGTCTAGGGGAGCGTGGTCCAGCCCATACGGGATGCTAAGGACAGAAATAGTATGTGATGTTCTGGAGGCTTTTCACCCTCATATTTTGACACCTGACCTGCCTCTTGAGAAATCTGTATGCAGGTCAGGAAGCAACAGTTCGAACTGGACATGGAACAACAGACTGGTTTCAAATAGGAAAAGGAGTACGTCAAGGCTGTATATTGTCACCCTGCTTATTTAACTTCTATGCAGAGGACATCATGAGAAATGCTGGGCTGGAAGAAGCACAAGCTGGAATCAAGATTGCTGGGAGAAATATCAATAACTTCAGATATGCAGATGACACCACCCTTATGGCAGAAAGTGAGGAGGAGCTAAAAAGCCTCTTGTTGAAAATGAGAGAGGAGAGTGAAAAAGTTGGCTTAAAGCTCAACATTCAGAAAACGAAGATCATGGCATCTGGCCCCATCACTTAATGGGAAATAGATGGGGAAACAGTAGAAACAGTGTCAGACTTTGTTTTGGGGGGCTCCAAAATCACTGCAGATGGTGACTGCAGCCATGAAATTAAAAGGCGCTTACTCCTTGGAACAAAAGTTATGACCAACCTAGATAGTATATTACACAAAAGCAGAGACATTACTTTGCCGACAAAGGTCCGTCTAGTCAAGGCTATGGTTTTTCCTGTGGTCATGTATGGATGTGAGAGTTGGACTGTGAAGAAGGCTGAGCGCAGAAGAATTGATGCTTTTGAACTGTGGTGTTGGAGAAGACTCTTGAGAGTCCCTTGGACTGCAAGGAGATCCAACCAGTCCATTCTGAGGGAGATCAACCCTGGGATTTCTTTGGAAGGAATGATGCTAAAGCTGAAGCTCCAGTACTTTGGGCACCTTATGCGAAGAGTTGACTCATTGGAAAAGACCCTGATGCTGGGAGGGATTGGGGGCAGGAGGAGAAAGGGACGACCTAGGATGAGATGGCTGGATGGCATCACGGACTCAATGGACGTGAGTCTGAGTGAACTCCAGGAGTTGGTGATGGACAGGGAGGCCTGGTGTGCTGCGATTCATGGGGTCGCAAAGAGTCGGACACGACTGCGCGACTGAACTGAACTGAACTGATTCTTGACACCCTCATATTCTGATAGGTGAAGGTGTCCATAAGCAGGTAAACAGGGAACAGCGTGTGCACGTGGAGTGAAGCACGTGAGTCCTGCTATGAGACTTCGGCAGCCGGGCGTCCCTTCCCAGAGACGGCTCAGGACACGTACTGGGTTTTACTCCTGAGCCCAAAATGGTGAGGACAGGCAGAGCAGCAGCAAGGCAGAGGCCGGGACATCTGAGGTGTCGCCAGTCAGGAGCTGGAGTCTGCAGGGCAGGTCGTGGAGGCGGGGCCAGGCCCCGAAAGCCTTTTGTCGGGAGGGGACGCTCCAGGGAGGTGCTGGGGCCTGAGGATGCACCGAGCTACATTTTTAAAATGCATTTTTTTTAATTGGAGGATAATTGCGTTATGATATAGTGTTGGTTTCTGCCATGCATCAGCATGAATTGGCATAGGTAACACGCGTGCCCTCCCTTCTAAGCCTCCCCCACCTCCTTCACTGCACCCTCTGGGTGGTCACAGAGCGCCAGGCGTGAGCTCCCTGCGTCATCTGGCACAGTCCCCTCCGCTCCCCACTCTGCACACGGCGTATACATGCTCCCAGGCTGCTCTCTCCTCTCCTCCCCCAGCCTGTGCCCACAGTCTGCTCTCCACGTCGGCGTCTCCTTTGCTGCCCTGCAGGTGGGCTCACCAGTACCGTCTTTCTAGATTCCACACACATGCATTAATAGACAGTAATTATTTTCTTCTTTCTGACTGACTTCACTCTGTGTAATAGGTTCTAGGTTCATCCACATGGCGTAGGTAACACGCGTGCCCTCCCTTCTAAGCCTCCCCCACCTCCTTCACTGCACCCTCTGGGTGGTCACAGAGCGCCAGGCGTGAGCTCCCTGCGTCATCTGGCACAGTCCCCTCCGCTCCCCACTCTGCACACGGCGTATACATGCTCCCAGGCTGCTCTCTCCTCTCCTCCCCCAGCCTGTGCCCAGTCTGCTCTCCACGTCGGCGTCTCCTTTGCTGCCCTGCAGGTGGGCTCACCAGTACCGTCTTTCTAGATTCCACACACATGCATTAATAGACAGTAATTATTTTCTTCTTTCTGACTGACTTCACTCTGTGTAATAGGTTCTAGGTTCATCCACGTCATGGTTCAGACAGTAAAGCGTCTGCCCACAATGCCGGAGACCCGGGTTTGATCCCTGGGTTGGGAAGATCCCCTGGAGACAGAAATGGCACTCCAGTACTCGTGTATAGAAAATTCCATGGATGGAGGAGTCTGGTGGGCTGCAGTCCATGGCGTCCCAAGAGTTGGACGCAACAGAGTGACTTCACTTTCACTTCTCATCCGCCTCATTAGAACTGACTCCAGTGCGTTCCTTTTTATGGCTGAGTAAAATTCCATTGTGTATACGTATCACAGCTTCTTTATCCATCCATCTTGCGGGTGGACATCTAGGGTTAGGGTTAGGGTTAGGGTTAGCTATTGTAAGCAGTGCGCGTTGGGGTACGTGTGTATTTTCAAATTATGGTTTTCTCAGGGTATATGCTCAGCAGTGGGACTGTTGGGTCATATGGTAGTTCTATTCCTCGCTTTTTAAGAAATCTCCATACTGTTCTTCATAGTGACTGTATCAATTTAAATTCCCACCAAGAGTGCAAGAGGGTTCCCTTTTCTCCAAACCCATTCCAGCATTTACTGTTAGTAGTTTTTTTGGTGAGGGCCATTCTGACCTGTGTGAGCTGGTGCCTCACTGTGGTTTTGATCTGTATTTCCCTAATGATGAGCGATACCAGGCATTTTCCATGTGTTTGTCGGCCATCTACATGTCTTCTTTGGGAAAACGTCTCTTTGTGTCTTCTGCCCACTTTTGACTGTGTTTTTGTTTTTCTGTTGTTGAGCTGCATGAGCTGCTTGTGTGCTTTGGAGTTTAATCCTTTGTCAGTCGTTTCATTTGCATTTATTTCTCCCATGTTGAGGGGTGTCTTTTGGTCTTTCTTATCATGTCCTTTGTTGTGCAAAAGTTTTAAAGTTTAGTTAGGTCCCATTTGCTTATTTCTGTTTTGACTCCCATTACTCCAGGAGGTGGGGCATAGATGATCTTGCTGTGGTTTATGTCATCGAGTTTCTGCCCATGTTTTCCTCCAAGAGTTTTATAGTTTCTGGTCATACATTTAGGTCTTTAACTCATTTGGGGTTTATGTTTGAATGTGGTGTTAGAAAGTGTTCTAATTGCATTCTGTCACATGTGTTGACCCATTTTCCCAGCACCACTTACTGAAGAGACTGTCTTTTCTCCATGAAATAGCTTTGCCCTGCTTGTCAAAGAAGGGCTTCCCAGTTGGCACTAGTGACAAAAAATCCACCTGTCAATGCAGGGGACATAAAAGACTTGGGTTTGATCCCTGGATCGGGCAGATCCCCTGGAGTAGGAAATAGCCACCCACTCCAGTATTCTTGCCTGGAAAACCCCATGGACAGAGGAGCCTGGTGGGCTACAGTCCATGGGGTCGCAGAGAGTCAGACCCGAGTCAGTGACCGGGCACCCACATTTGTCAACGATAAGGTGCCTGTAGGTACCTGGGTTTATCTCTGAGCTTTCTAGCTTGTTTCATTGGTCTGTATTTATTTTTTCATGCCAGTTCCATACTGTCTTGATAGCTATAGCTTGTAGTATCGGCTAAAGTCAGAAAGGTTGATTCCTCCAGCTCCACTCTTCTTTCTCAGAATTGCTTTGGCGTGGAGTCCTTCATGTTTCCATACGAATTATGGAATTCTTTGTTCTAGTCCTGTGAAAAATACCATTGGTAGATAGAGATTGCATTGAATCTATAGATTTCTTTGGAGAAGGAAATGGCAACCCTCTCTAGTAGTCTTCCCTGGAAAACCCCATGGACGGGGGAGCCTGGCAGGCTGCAGTCCATGGGGGTCACAAAGAGTCGGACATGACTGAGCAGCTAAGACTAACTTGGATAATACAGTCATTTAATTATGTTGATTATTCTGATCCAAGAACATGGTGTCTCTCCATCTTCTTGTGTCATCTTTGGTTTCCTGATCTCCATTTTCACGCACCTCTCCGGGCACTTTGTGAGGGTGATTCTTGGCAGGGAGCTCAGAGCAGGGAGATGGAGGTGGTTAGGTGGACTCAGATGGCTGCTTGGGCTGGGGAAAAGCAGAGACTGAGATCCTCCTTGGAGGAGAATGAGATTCATGGACTGAATGTGGCCTCCAGGACGAAGAAAACAAAATCAAGGGTGTGTCTGACCTCAGCAAGCAGGACACAGGAGGTGCCAGCTACTGAGAGAAGGAAAACATGGGGCCTTTTAATGGAGGGAGGGGGTCTCGGGTTCTCCCAGAGCAGTCTTCCTTGTGCTGGAAAACAAGCGGGCATCTGCAGGTGTGTGTGTGTTCTGATGGCTGCTGACACTTAATAAATTTTATGAACATTAATGACATAAAATAAACCACATCTAATATATTTTTAAATATAATTATCTTGTTAATAAAATTTAATAAAATTGAGTCATGGTTTCCATGTGGATTATCCCCATTTTGAATATTGGAGAGACACCGCCTGCCAAAACAAGCAAGCAAAGGTGACTCCGCATCGGCTCGCAGTTTACCAGGAGCGTGCTCACCCACCGAAGGCTCTAGGGCCCTGCACTCAGCATGTAGCACCGGGAGCAAACTCACTGTTTTGCAAGTAAGGACTGGACTTGCCTGCAGATCCTGCGTTCCCTCGGATTGCTGGGTGAGGCTGTTTCCTTGGCACGCAGTGCTTTCTGGCCTGGTGCATCTGGAACTCGCTGTTTTGCAAGTAAGGACTGGGCTTGCCTGCAGATCCTGCGGTCCCTCGGATTGCTGGGTGGCGCTGTCTCCTCGGCACGCAGTGCTTCCTGGCCTGGTGCATCTGGAGCCGAGAACCCCCAGTGAAGCGCCTCTCCCTGCTGGCTCTCCCTGGCTGGGCGGGTCGGAGGCCCTGGGCTCTTGGTGTTCAGCACCTTTCCCTGCCAGGCTCCGGCGGGGACAGACTCTGCCATAAGGGGCTCTGCAGGGGCTCCTCCCCGGACCCCACCTGCTTCTCTGACACGGACACACCCTCACCTCCCACCGCGGCCCTGCTGTGTCTTGACTGACTGCACAGAGAAATCAGTGCCTGTTGTCTGATTTTGCTGGTGGCTCCTCCCAGCACCATTGTGCCTGCAACCTCTCTGCAGCCACTGACCACCTGGCAGTAACTTCATGGGGGAACCACCTGCCTCCTCCAGGTGCTGTCATAGCTAAAACCTGGGCAAGAAGAAGCAGACACTCAAAACCTGTAGGAGACAGACTGGGGTGGGAGACAGCAGTTCTTACTGCCGCTGCTCAGGGGTCGCACCCCAGCCCCCACAGCCATCACCTTTCCCAGGATGACTGACCCCGGCCTGATCTTCAGGCTCATTCCTTTCCATTTTCCCTAGACCAGGCTTGATCTGAGGCAGCAGGGCTTTGCATTTGGTTAGAGTATTTTTTGTTGTTGTTGTTACAAAAGGGGTATATAGTCTTTATAGAAAATATATTAAATCAGATTTTTAAAAAAAACTACAAATTCTACATATTTCCATGATCCAGAATTATCTCTCAGTAATCCAAATAGGAAAAGGAGTACGTCAAGGCTGTATATTGTCACCCTGCTTATTTAACTTATATGCAGAGTACATCATGAGAAACGCTGGACTGGAAGAAACACAAGCTGGAATCAAGATTGCTGGGAGAAATATCAATAACCTCAGATATGCAGATGACACCACCCTTATGGCAGAAAGTGAGGAGGAGCTAAAAAGCCTCTTGTTGAAAGTGAGAGAGGAGAGTGAAAAAGTTGGCTTAAAGCTCAACATTCAGAAAACGAAGATCATGGCATCTGGCCCCATCACTTCATGGGAAATAGATGGGGAAACAGTAGAAACAGTGTCAGACTTTGTTTTTTTGGGCTCCAAAATCACTGCAGATGGTGACTGCAGCCATGAAATTAAAAGGCGCTTACTCCTTGAAGAAAAGTTATGACCAACCTAGATAGTATATTCAAAAGCAGAGACATTACTTTGCCGACTAAGGTCCGTCTAGTCAAGGCTATGGTTTTTCCTGTGGTCATGTATGGATGTGAGAGTTGGACTGTGAAGAAGGCTGAGCGCCGAAGAATTGATGCTTTTGAACTGTGGTGTTGGAGAAGACTCTTGAGAGTCCCTTGGACTGCAAGGAGATCCAACCAGTCCATTCTGAAGGAGATCAACCCTGGGATTTCTTTGGAAGGAATGATGCTAAAACTGAAGCTCCAGTACTTTGGGCACCTTATGCGAAGAGTTGACTCATTGGAAAAGACCCTGATGCTGGGAAGGATTGGGGGCAGGAGGAGAAAGGGACGACCGAGGATGAGATGGCTGGATGGCATCATGGACTCAATGGACGTGAGTCTGAGTGAACTCCAGGCGTTGGTGATGGACAGGGAGGCCTGGTGTGCTGCGATTCATGGGGTCGCAAAGAGTCGGACACGACTGCGCGACTGAACTGAACTGAACTGAATCCTAAATTATCAAGACATATGTATGTGTGTGTGTGTGTGTGTGTATATATATATATATATTTATATGTGACTGGGCCCCCCAGGTGGTGCTTTGGTAAAGAACCCACTTGCCAGCTCAGAAGACATGAGACACAGGTTCCATCCCTGGGTCAGGAGGAGCCCCTGGAGAAGGGAATGGCAACCCACTCCAGTATTCTTGCTTGCAGAATCCCATGGACAGAGTAGCATGCTGGGCCACAGTCCATAGGGTTGCAAAGAGTTGGACTGGATTGAAGCAACTTAGCGCCCACACACACATACATGGCCATCTTTTCACCAAAGAGGTAACTGTCTCTAGCTGTGGGTTAGGGGATGCTCACTGCACGCCCCAGATCCTGCCCAGGCCCTGGGTGCATCTCTCTGGTTTCTGCTCTTTGCTGTTACCCCTCCCGCCGGGGGAGGCGCTGAGTCCCCATCTGTCTCCCTGGGGGACGGAGGTGCCCTGTCTTCCTCGCGGTGCCCGAAGCTGCCGGGGGCGGGGCAGGCACCCGTGTCCGGCAGCCCCAGGAGTTCACCTGTGGGCAGCCCGACCCTCCTGTGCTCAGAGACCCTCTCCACCAGGAAGGACCAACGCGTTCTGATTCCAGGAATTCTAGCAAAATTCTGTCTTAGCCCCATCTTCTGCAACGTGGGAATCCCTTTGAGAGACAAGGAGATCAACGCTTCCCCCTCCTCCAATTAGGAGAGAAGATGAAAGACTCCCTTCAATTAAAAATAAAGAAGATTGTGTCTTCTTTGTCTGTGAAGCTTCAGATTGTGTTTATATATGTAAACAATGAGAGTAGCTTGTTAGAGTTCCGTCACTAATAAGGGAGTCATAGTCATTCCGTCATAATAAGGGGGCTGGTGGCTCTGTAGCAGAGAACCCAACTGCAATGCAGAAGATGCCTATTCAGCCTCTAGTTGGGAAGATCCCCTGGAGAAGGAAACGGCAACCCACTCCAGCAGTCTTGCCTGGAGAATTTCTTGGACAGAGGAGCCTGGCGGGCTACAGTCAAGGGGTCAGGAGAGTCAGTCATGATTTAGCAACCAAAGCACCACCACCACCACCAGCCTGGAATGTGACTAGGCTTCAGGAGGTAACTTGGCTGTTATTCTAATTTCCAGCACTTGCCCAGAGTCCTGACTTTCCTTCACTGGTGCCGCTGGGAGTGCGAAGACCAGCCTGCACCCCACCCCACTCCCGGGGGCCTGGAGGCCCTCTGACACCAGGCTTCTGGAGGAAAGCCGGCTCAGGACTGCCCCGAAGCCTGCAGCCCACCTGGCGGGACACGGGCCCTCGCGTTCTGTCTGCCACTTGGAGAGACGCTTCCCTGACCAGACACCAGGGGCAGTGGGGGCACCGCAGAGGCAGGGCGCCCTGTGGGCCCCGCTGCGCGTTTTCCGGCCCTGAGGCCACGCCTATCCTCACTACCTGCTGGCCCTGGGGCCACGCCCATCCTCACCACTCGCTGGCCCTGGGGCCGCGCTCATATCACCACTCGCTGACCCGCACAGGCGCTGCTCTGTCCCGTGATCACTGCTTCTTATGTTCTGCAGCCTTGTCTTCAGACATATGTGTTCTTGCCAGGGACTGCACTCCATCTCCTTAGAGAATTATCAGTCCCTGGACAGTATATGAAAATTCAGCCGATGGGAGTGTTGAGAACATGTTTTGCCTGAATCTTGATTTATCTTGAAAATGTAAGATATACCCCGAGAGCCGCACATGGGTGGCCCTAGGAAAGTCACTTTTTAAGTTGTCAAGGTGGCGTGTCTTGAGTCCGTTTCCTCCCCACCCCTCAGCTCAGGGCCTGTGTGAATGACGATCCATTAGGGCCCCTCCGCAAACATCCAGTGACTGTGTAAGGAGCGTTTACGGGGCAGCAGTGCTATCCTGGTGTGGTCTGGGCGCAAGGATGCCAGGCCTCTCCTGGTTACCGACCCTTGAGTCGGTGAGAGAACAAGCCTGAATAGGTAACAGTGGCAACACCTCTTTATTACTGGAGCCTTGGGTCCAGTCCTCAACCATCCGCGTGGCGGCCCCAGGGCCCACCCCGCTCCCTTCCCTGGGGGCTGCAGGCCCTCGAGGGCAGGGAAGCTTCAGCAAGACTTGGGAGGAGCCAGAGGCTGCGATCACTTTGTTAGAGGTTTATTTCTGTGGTCACTGGCTTGGTTCAAGTCTTTTTCTCAGTCATCCTTAGGCTCCAAGAAAGAAGGAGCAGATAACTTTTATTTTTATTTATTTATTTTTTGGTCACCAAATCCTAACACATCATAGACCCTCAATTTAAAACAAAAAGTGAAACGACTGTTGAATGAGTGAGTGACAGAATAAACGAGTGAGTGTCTGAGGCTGTCGGTGCATCTGTATTACGAAAAATCAGAGAAACACTTATAGTCAAAGAGCATTTGCCAAACAAAACCAAACAAAGCCAGCTATCAAGAAAAAAGCAGGGACTTCCCTGGTGGCTAAGACTCTGAACTCCCAGGGCAGGGAGCCCAGGTTTGATCCCGGTCAGGGAACTAACCCCACATGACACAGCGAAGACCCTTCATGCTGCAGCTGAGACATGGTGCGGCCAAATAAACAAATACTTAAAACAAACAGAAAGAAAACCAGGGCTAACAGGGATGGTTGGTGGGAAGCCCAGGCTAAATGTAGTTCACCCCAGAACCTGCGCTGACTTCTCTAGTTATGCATTTACTTATCCTATCTCATCATTTAATTTGCTACTTCAGTTAAAACTCTTATTGAATCTCTATATTTGACTTTTTTTTATTTTTTAAGTCGCTCAGTCGTGTCTGACTCTTTGCGACCCCGTGGACTGTAGCCCACCAGGCTCCTCCGCCCATGGGATTCTCTAGGCAAGAATACTGGAGTGGGTTGCCATTTCCTTCTCCAGGGGATCTTCTGGACCCAGGGATCGAACCCAGGTCTCCTGAATTGCAGGCAGATGCTTTAACCTCTGAGTCACCAGGGAAGCTTAGCATGCAAATAAATATTGCCTGGTGGGGGTCTCTGTGAAGTCACTCAGTCATGTCCGATTCTTTGCGACCCCATGGGCTGTAGCCTACCAGGCTCCTCTGTCCATGGGATTTTCCAGGCAATAGTCCTAGAGTGGATTGCCATTTCCTTCTCCAGGGAATCTTCCGAACCCAGGGATCGAACCTGGTCTCCCGCATTGTAAACAGACACTTTACCGTCTGAGCCACCAGGGAAGTCTCTGGAGGCCCTATATTAAAGCTTAGTTAGACCTATGACAAAGTCTTTGACTATGTGGATCACAACAAACTGTGGAAAATTCTGAAAGAGATGGGAATACCAGACCACCTGATCTACCTCTTGAGAAACCTGTATGCAGGTCAGGAAGCAACAGTTAGAACTGGACATGGAACAACAGACTAGTTCCAAATAGGAAAAGGAGTACATCAAGGCTGTATATTGTCACCCTGCTGATTTAACTTTTATGTAGAGTACATCATGAGAAACCCTGGGCTGGATGAAGCACAAGCTGGAATCAAGATTGCCAGGAGAATATCAATAACGTCAGACCCTATATTAAAGCTTAGTTAGACCTATGACAAAGTCTTTGACTATGTGGATCACAACAAACTGTGGAAAATTCTGAAAGAGATGGGAATACCAGACCACCTGATCTACCTCTTGAGAAACCTGTATGCAGGTCAGGAAGCAACAGTTAGAACTGGACATGGAACAACAGACTAGTTCCAAATAGGAAAAGGAGTACATCAAGGCTGTATATTGTCACCCTGCTGATTTAACTTCTATGTAGAGTACATCATGAGAAACCCTGGGCTGGATGAAGCACAAGCTGGAATCAAGATTGCCAGGAGAAATATCAATAACGTCAGGTATGCAGATGACACCACCCTTATGGCACAAAGTGAAGAACTAAAGAACCTCTTGATGAAAGTGAAAGAGGAGAATGAAAAAGTTGGCTTAAAGTTCAACATTTGAAAATGAAGATCATGGCATCTGGTCCCATCACTTCATGGGAAATAGATGGGGAAACAGTGGAGACAGTGGCTGACTTTATTTTTCTGGGCTCCAAAGTCACTGCAGATAGTGATTGCAGCCATAAAATTAAAAGACGCTTACTCCTTGGAAGGAAAGTTATGGCCAACCTAGACAGCATATTAAAAAGCAGAGATATTACTTTGCTGACAAAGGTCCGTCTAGTCAAGGCTATGGTTGTTCCAGTGGTCATGTATGGATGTGAGAATTGGACTGTGAAGAAAGATGAGTGTCAAAGAATTGATGCTTTTGAACTGTGGTGTTGAAGAAGACTCTTGAGAGTCCCTTGGACTGCAAGGAGATCCAACCAGTCCATTCTAACGGAGACCAGTCCTGGGTGTTCATTGAAGGGACTGATATTGAAGCTGAAACTCCAGTACTTTGGCTACCTGATGCAAAGAGCTGACTCATTTGGAAAGACCCTGATGCTGGGAAAGATGAAGGGCAGGAGGAGAAGGGGATGACAGAGGATGAGATGGTTGGATGGCATCACTGACTCTATGGACATGGGTTTGGGTAAAGTCTGGGAGTTGGTAATGGACAGGGAGGCCTGGCCTGCTGCAGTTCATGGGACAGGACTGAGCGACTGACCTGACTGAGGCCTGGGGCGGGGGGTGGGGCGTCGCTCATGATGCAGGACTATGTGCCTAAGGTGTTGAGTCCATCCTTCTTCTCAGCAGTTTTAAGTGTTCTCACTAAGTGAAGTGAAGTTAAGCTGCTGTCGTGTCCGACTCTTTGCGACCCCATGGACTGTAGCCCACCGGCTCCTCTGTCCATGGGATTCTCCAGGCAAGAATACTGGAGTGGGTTGCCATTTCCTTCCCCAGGGGATCTTCCCAACCCAGGGATCGAACCCAGGTCTCCCATATTAGAGGCAGATGCTTTAACTTCTGAGCCACCAGGGAAGCCCAAGTGTTCTCACTAAATCTCATTTATTCTCTTAATTTGCTTAGCAAATCCTTTTAAAACATGTCACAGAAACTTAAACATGGACACAAATGTGAAGGAACACAAATTCCAAGTTAAGGACCCACATTAATGCTGTGTTTCCTGGTTTGCCTTGGCCACAGTGGAGGATGTGCCTGGCAGAGCTGTGGGTGGGGGTGGGGGTGCTCCCACAGCTTCTGCCCCAGAGGGGCCAAGCAGGGGGTTCTCTGCAGGGCTGTGTTGTGGGGGCGGGGCTGGCTTTCCCCCAGGCCCAGAGGTGGGGCTGCAGACTGTTATTTCTAGGAGACACTCTTCATGGGGTAGGAGCTTCCTTGGATTTGAGGACCCTTTTGTAACAGAATTAACACAAGAGTTTAGGAAGATATGGCCATGCTCATCAAATTTGGCCTTGGAGTACAGAATTAAGCGGGGCAGAGGCTAATAGAGTTTTGCCAAGAGAATGCACTGATCATAACAGCACCATCTTCCAACAATACAACTGAAGGCTGTACACATGGACATCACCAGATAGTCACCCCTGAAATCTGATTGATTATATTCTTTGCGGCCAAAGATGGAGAAGCTCTATATAGTCAGCAAAAACAAGACTGGGAACTGGCTCAGATCATGAACTCCTTATTGCCAAATTCAGACTTAAATTGAAGAAAGTAGGGAAAACCACTAGACCATTCAGGTATGACATAAATCAAATCCCGTATGATTATACAATGGAAGTGAAAAATAGATTTAAGGGGCTAGCTCTGATAGAGTGCCTGATGAACTATGGAAGGAGGTTCGTGACATTGTACAGGAGACAGGGATGAAGACCATCCCTAGAAAAAGAAATGCAAAAAGCAAATGGCTGTCTGAGGAGGCCTTACAAATAGCTATGAAAAGGAGAGAAGCAAAAAGCAAAGGAGAAAAGGAAAGATATAAGCATCTGAAGGCAGAATTCCAAAGAATAGCAAGAGATAAGAAACCTTCCTCAGTGATCAATGCAAAGAAATAGAGGAAAACAATCAAATGGGAAAAACTGGAGATCTCTTCAAGATTAGAGATACCAAGGGAATATTTCTTGCAAAGATGGTCTCAATAAAGGATAAAAACGGAGTGGACCTAACAGAAGCAGAAGATATTAAGAAGGGGTGGCAAGAATACACAGAAGAACTGTACAAAAAAGATCTTCATGACCCAGATTATCACGATGGTGTGATCAGTCACCTAGAGGCAGACATCCTGGAATGCAGGTTCAGTGGGCCTTAGAAAGCATCACTATGAACAAATCTAGTGGAGGTGATGGAATTTCAGTTAAGTCATTTCAAATCCTAAAAGATGATGCTGTGAAAGTGCTGCACTCAATATGCCAGCAAATTTGGAAAACTCAGCAGTGGCCACAGGACTGGAAAAGGTGTTTTCATTCCAACCCCTAAGAGAGGCAATGCCAAAGAATGCTTAAACTACCACACAATTGCACTCATCTCACCCACTAGTAAAGTGATGCTCAAAATTCTCCAAGCCAGGTTTTAAGAATATGTGAACTGTGAACTTCCAGATGTTCAAGCTGATTTTAGGAAAGGCAGAGGAATCAGAGATCAAATTGTCAACATCCGCTGGATCATCGAAAAAGCAAGAGAGTTCCAGAAAAACATCGATTTCTGCTTTATTGACTATACCAAAGCCTTTGACTTTGTGGATCACAATATACTGTGGAAAGTTCTGAAAGAGATGGGAATACCAGACCACCTGACCTGCCTCTTGAGAAATCTGTATGCAGGTCAGGAAGCAACAGTTAGAAGTGGACATGGAACAACAGACTGGTTCCAAATAGGAAAAGGAGTACATCAAGGCTGTATATTGTCACCCTACTTATTTAACTTCTTGCAGAGTACATCATGAGAAACACTGGGCTGGATGAAGCACAAGCTGGAATCAAGATTGCTCCAAAATCATTGTAGATGGTGATTGCAGCCATGAAATTAAAAAACGCTTACTCCTTGGAAGAAAAGCTATGATCAACCTACATAGCATATTAAAAAGCACAGACATTATTTTGCCGACAAAGTTCTGTCTAGTCAAAGCTATGGTTTTTCCA
Organism: Aepyceros melampus; assembly: GCA_006408695.1. Classification (NCBI taxonomy): domain Eukaryota; kingdom Metazoa; phylum Chordata; class Mammalia; order Artiodactyla; family Bovidae; genus Aepyceros; species Aepyceros melampus. The sequence continues at coordinate 301,741 of SJXQ01008649.1, forward strand.
GTAGTCATGCAGAATACCTCATGAGAAATGCAGGACTGGAAGAAACACAAGCTGGAATCAAGATTGCTGGGAGAAATATCAATAACCTCAGATATGCAGATGACACCACCCTTATGGCAGAAAGTGAAGAGGAACTAAAGAGCCTCTTGATGAAAGTGAGAGAGGAGAGTGAAAAAGTTGGCTTAAAGCTCAACATTCAGAAAACGAAGATCATGGCATCCAGTCCCATCACTTCATGGGAAATAGACGGGGAAACAGTGGAAGCAGTGTCAGACTTTATTTTTCTGGGCTCCAAAATCACTGCAGATGGTGACTGCAGCCATGAAATTAAAAGACGCTTACTCCTTGGAAGAAAAGCTATGACCAACCTAGATAGCATATTCAAAAGCAGAGACATCACTTTGCCGACAAAGGTCCGTCTAGTCAAGGCTATGTTTTTCCTGTGGTCATGTATGGATGTGAGAGTTGGACTGTGAAGAAGGCTGAGCGCAGAAGAATTGATGCTTTTGAACTGTGGTGTTGGAGAAGACTCTTGTGAGTCCCTTGGACTGCAAGGAGATCCAACCAGTCCATTCTGAAGGAGATCGACCCTGGGATTTCTTTGGAAGGAATGATGCTAAAGCTGAAGCTCCAGTACCTTGGCCACCTCATGTGAAGAGTTGACTCATTGGAAAAGACTCTGATGCTGGGAGGGATTGGGGGCAGGAGGAGAAGGGGACGACCGAGGATGAGATGGCTGGATGGCATCACTGACTCGATGGGCGTGAGTCTGAGCGAACTCCAGGAGTTGGTGATGGACAGGGAGGCCTGGTGTGCTGCGATTCATGGGGTCGCAAAGAGTAGGACATGACTGAGTTACTGAACTGAACTGATGTATGGATATGTGTTGGACCGTAAAGAAAACTGAGCACTGAAGAATGGATGGTTTTGAACTGTGGTGTTGGAGAAGACTTTTGAGAGTCCCTTGGTCTGCAAGAAGATCCAACCAGTCCATCCTAAAGGAAATCAGTTCTGAATATTCATTGGAAGGACTGATGCTGAAGCTGAAACTCCAATACTTTGGCCACCTGATGCAAAGAGCTGACTTATTTGAAAAGACCCTGATGCTGGGAAAGATTGAGGGCAGGAGGAGAGTGGGACAACAGAGGATGAGATGATTGGATGGCATCACTGTCTCAATGGACATGAGTTTGAGTAAACTCCGGGAGTTGTTGATGGACAGGGAGGCCTGATGTCCTGCAGTCCATGGAGTTACAAAGAATCAGATATTACTGAACAACTGAACTGAACTGAACTGGCCACGCTCACCTGTTTTTGAAAGGAGGCTCCAAAATCTCGCAGCAAAGAGATGGGTGGCTGGCACCCTGGTGTGAGGGTGTGGAGGACAGTGGGGGTCAGGCAGCTGGACTTTGGGGGTCAGCCCTGGGCTCAGACCCCTGGAGGTCCTTTCCAGGTAGTGGTGGGAACCACCAGGATGGGGCAAGTGAGCCTGGCCTGTGCGTGACATGGGAAGGGGCTCCGTCAACAGCAGGGGTCACTGTTGCATTTAGTCTTCCTCTTGGGTTTTCCAAACTACCCAGGAAGACAAATGTAATTAGCAAAAGGTGTTTAAATGTTTAACACAATTCATGTGTCCAGGCAGTGTTTCATCTGTTGTAAGGATGCCATCTGACTTTCAGCTGCTGCCAAGTCCTGACACTGTGACCATTGTGGTCTGTGTGCAGCCTGGAAAAGAGTTACGAGATGAGGCAGAGTGAGAGGAGAAGAGTCTTGCAGGGCGAGAGACACTGTAGAACAGCGGGCTCAGGGGAAAGCCAGCCTTTCGTAGGATTAATAGCTAATGTTTACAGCTTCCAGGCAGAGTCAGTTCCTGCTGGGAGGGTAGCCTTAGGTGGTTGATTTAGTTCAGCTCGGGTCAGTCACTCAGTTGTATCCGACTCTTTGCAACCCCATGAATCGCAGCATACCAGGCCTCCCTGTCCATCACCAACTCCTGGAGTTCACCCAAACTCATGTGCACATGTCATTGGCACTAGTCAGTGATGCCATCCAGCCATCTCACCCTCGGTCACCCCTTCTCCTGCCCCCAATCCCTCCCAGCATCAGCATCTTTTCCAATGAGTCAGCTCTTCGCATGAGGTGGCCAAAGTATTGGAGTTTCAGCCTCAACATCAGTCCTTCCAATGAACACCCAGAACTGGTCTCCTTTGGAATGGACTGGTTGGATCTCCTTGCAGTCCAAGGGACTCTCAAGAGTCTTCTCCAACACCACAGTTCAAAAGCATCAATTCTTCAGCACTCAGCTTTCTTCACAGTTCAACTCTCACATCCATACATGACCACTGGAAAAACCATAGCTTTGACTAGACAGACTTTTGTTGGCAAAGTGATGTCTATGCTTTTTAATAAGCTGTCTAGGTTGGTCATAACTTTCCTTCCAAGGAGTAAGTGTCTTTAAATTATATGGCTGCAATCACCATCTGCAGTGACTTTGGAGCCCAGAAAAATAAAACCAGCCACTGTCTCCACTGTTTCCCCATCTATTTCCTCTGAAGTGATGGGACCAGATGCCATGATCTTCATTTTCGAATGTTGAACTTTAAGCCAACTTTTTCATTCTCCTCTTTCACTTTCATCAAGAGGTTCTTTAGTTCCTCTTCACTTTCTGCCATAAGGGTGGTGTCATCTGCATATCTGAGGTTATTGATATTTCTCCTGGCAATCTTGATTCCAGCTTGTGCTTCCTCCAGCCCAGTGCTTCTCATGATGTACTCTACATAGAAGTTAAATCAGCAGGGTGACAATATACAGCCTTGATGTACTCCTTTTTCTATTTGAAACTAGTCTGTTGTTCCATGTCCAGTTCTAACTGCTGCTTCCTGACCTGCATATAGGTTCCTCAAAAGGCAGGTCGGGTGGTCTGGTATTCTCATCTCTTTCAGAATTTTCCACAGTTCATTGTGATCCACACAGTCAAAGGCTTTGGTATAGTCAATAAAGCAGAAATATAAGTTAGGTGGTTGATTAGGGTGCGTATTTTTACCTAATTCAGGGTCAGGGAGCTAGCTGGTTCAGATCAGGACGCTCAGGACACGGTTGTTGCGGGGCGCGGTTGAGTGACCTTGGTGTAACCTGGGGGCACGCGCGGCCTCACTGGCTGAACGCCTGCTCGTGGGGGTCACAGCGGGCTGGCCCCCGCCCCGTTCCGGCCCTCCCTCCAGGCTGCCTCTGAGGAAACCCGCTGGGGAGGCAAGTGCGCTCTCGTTCTCTCCCGCCCTGCACGGGCGGCCGCGGTCCTTGCAGAGTCCCCAGGCAGCACGCGTTGCACGCCCCGCGTCCCAGGAAGGCCGCGCTGGCGGCGCCCCCGCTCGGTCGGGCCTCTGGAGACTTCTCCGGCGAGTCTGCCCCAGCACGTCCTCATTCTCGGCTTCCTCGCTGTTAAGGCATCTGTTAGAAAGGTCGGCTATGTTGTTATGATGACTCACCGACATTTGTTATGATGAATCTGATGTTATACCACGACTCACTGAAGAGTCAGGTAATTGTTAGCCCTTTCTAGCAATAAAGCCTTTTTAATTAAGGAGTGTGCACTAAGCTTTAGATGCAGCGTAACCTACCACAGCATCCTGTGAGCATGACTTTATACGCGTGGGAACCCAGAACCTTCCCACGGAACTTGCTCTCTCGCAGTCTCAGCGCCACACCGCTCCAGAGGCATGTCTGCGTGTATTTTGTGCCTTGACAAATGGTTGGGAATTTTTTTTTTTTTAATCTAGGAAAAGATGTGAGAAATGAAGGCTTATCGACGTATGTTTCTCTCATCTTTCCGCTGGTCTTGTAAAAGAAAAATGTCGAAGTGAACGCTTGTTAAAAATGGTGATGGGCTCAGGACCGGCCCCCAAAACCTGCTGTCTGTGCACACTGCTTATTTCCAGTCAGGGCGCTCTGACCCACCTTCATCCCCTGAAAGCAAGAACTAGTCTCCATGGCATGGGCCCCCCGTACCTGGAGGAAGACAGATGGGAACTCACAGACAAACCTTGGTTGTTCCGCACTAGCTTACTCCCACGGCCCAAACCCTTTGGCCTTCAGTTTTCACAAATCACTCTTTCTTTCCTAAAAAGAATAACAGCTACCTGCTTTGGTCCCTTCTTTGAGTCTCATATTTTTCTGGGCTCCCGTGCATACAAATTAAATGTTTTCTCCAGTTTATCTGTCTTACATCAATTTAATTACAAGATGAGCCAGAGAAGCAGGGAGGGGGGAAGGGAAAGCGCCCTGCCTACAAGGCGAGGCCTGAGCTCGACTGCAGGACTGAGCTCAGCTCTGAAGGTGCAGCAGAGGCTGCAGAAGTTTCACAGGCAAAGAGCAGGGGTGTCAGTGGACGGGGATTACTGCGGGGATGCTGATCGGAAGTCGGGTGGAGGCGTCTCGGTGCACTGAGGTCGGCCCCAGCGGGGAGAGGGTCAGTGCGCAGTCCAGGAGGCGGCCTCACAGAGAGGAGTCTCTCCCTGGAGGAGCCTGTCACAGGGCAGGAAGCGGGCCAGGGATGCAGGAGGCCCAGGGCTTTGGGGTGTGGAGCGGAAGGACTCAGCATACTCGCAGCACCTCCAGCGTGAGGAAAGCCAACTCCTGCCAAGTGAAACGATGTCCTGGGTGCGGGGTGATCTTTCCTGGGACAGGAGAGGCAGAGCAGGTGACCCAGGCGCACCCAGGTCAGTGTGCAACCGGCCTCGCTAGTCCCTGGAGATGGGACCTCCAAGTGCACTTTATGCACGAATGTGGGTCAGGCACCCCAGGGTTTCTCTCGTGGAGATGTTCTCTTAAGCTATGTTAATGTGCCGTGCATTTCCCCTAGGCTCTGTCCTCAAATCAGTTTCGCCTAAGACTCAGAACTTGACAAACCAGTATGTTTTACTCATGCAAATGTTCTCTTAAGCTATGTTAATGAGACTCTTTGCTTGGAACCCTGCCTTTCTTCAAGATTCATATCAATAGTTTTATGGCCTGGAATGACTCACCTGGTGCCAAGTTATCTCAAAATGCATGTTGTGGGTGAGGGGCCTGGTGCCACTCTGAGTTTTGAGACATCTCCGTTCTCTAATTACAGCTTGCTGATAGGTATATAACATGCTGTAAAGGCTAACAGGGGGCACTCTTTCTGCCCTCTGCTGATGTCTATGTCAGAAGCTGTCTTTATCTCTTTTATACTTTAATAAAACTTCATCACACAAAAGCTCTGAGCCCCAGATCGAATTCCTTTCCTCCGGAGGCCAAAAATCCTGGTGTCTTTTGTGGTTCAGCAACAGCCTTTCAGAACCACACACCGACTGGCCTGTGCAGGCTGAGGTCAGCCCCCAGAAGGGCAGGCGAGGCACCCTGGGTTGGACAGGTTTGGTCAGCCAGCATCACAGCAGGAGCGGCAGGCACCCGAACTTCTGAGCCGTGAACCCATGTTCGTAATGTGGTCACAGATCAGAGCCCGCCCATGCTCCACAGCAATGAGGAGCCCGCGCAGCAACGAAGACCCAGGACAGCCAAAAAAATAAATAAACCCCGAGCACCAATAAACACATTTAAAAGGTTTTAAAAAAAAACAAAACACCTCAGAATTTAATGAAGAAAACTCAGGATTTACTGTAAGTGCCTCTCACAACTATTAAGAGGGTACCTGATATTGGTTAAAACGTACAGCTTGAGTATAATACGGGCAGCTCTGCCCAACAAACCGTCCAGGTGGACAAGGGCCCAGGCTGGAATTGTTGCAGCGGAAAGAGGGTGGG
>SJXQ01008649.1:308034-347933 GCA_006408695.1 Aepyceros melampus
AGGTCCCGACCCCTCGCAGGCTCCGCCACTCGGTGCTCCTTCCAGCGGCCCAGCCGTGCTGAGTAGGAAGCGGGAAGACGTCTAACTTCCGCTTCAAACCTGCTTTTTCGGGCACCCCCGCCCCTGCCCTGCAGGCTCAGGTGTGAGGGAGGGGCCGACGCGGACGTTTCCTCCAGCCCCCGCGCCCCCTGACACGAGTCTAGCCTGGCCCTCTGACCCGGAGGATCGCTCCGCCCCAGGTACCTGCCGTTCCCATTAAACGCGGAGCCGGTGTACAGCCTGCCGCCGGGGTCGCCTGCGGCTGGTGGGGCGCTCTGTCTCGGCTCAACCGCCAGCCTCGGAGCTCTCCGCACCCAGCCCTCTCCCGGGACCCCCGCCCTCCCACTGGGCTTGCGTGCCCACTGGCCAGTGTGCGTCCCCGGGTGCGGCGGCCTCACTGCGTCCCTGAGCGTCCAGAGTGGGGGTGGGGGTCCGGAGAGGGAGGGCGGAGTGGGCCGGAGAGGGTGGCTTTGCTGAGACCGTTTGTCTCAGGTGGTAACTAGACTGGGCTAAGGGATGCCCAGAAAACACAACTTTCTGGTTGTGTCTGTCGTGGTGTTTCAGAACAGATTAGCATTTGAATCCGGGGGCTCTGGAAGGAGGATGAAAGTGAGCCACTCACTCTCTGTGACCCCCATGGGCTGTATAAACTATGGAATTCTCCAGGCCAGAATGCTAGAGTTGGGTAGCCTATCCCTTCTCCAGGGGATCTTCCCAACCCAGGGATCGATTCCAGGTCTCCTGCATTGTGGGCAGATTCTTTACCAGCTGAGCTATGAGGGAAGCCCATAATGGGGCTAACCCTCATCAGTCCTTTACCCAGTCCTACAAGGGCCTGGATAGAGCGACAAGGCAGGGGGTCGGGAGGGGACTTCAGGGTTTGACGGCGTGGGGGTGGAGGATGGAGCTTCTTTTCTGAGCCTGGACTTCTGTCTCCTAAAATTGGCTCTGGTTCTCTGGGGTCGCAGGCTTTTGGACCCAGAGGGGTCTTATAGCTGCCCTTGTTCTCCGGCCTCTGGGTTTCCTGGGCCTCTAGCTGGCAGAGGGCAGGGCATCTCTGGGACTTCTCAGCTTCCATCATCATGTGAGCCAGTCCTACCTAAGAAATCTCTTTCTAGATCTCTGTATGTGGCTGTAATTAAATGACACTTGGCTCCTTGGAAGAAAAGCTATGACCAACCTAGACAGCATATCAAAAAACAGAAATATTATTTTGCCAACAAAGGTCCGTATAGTCAAAGCTATGGTTTTTCCAGTAGTCATGTATGGATGTGAGATTTGGACTATAAAGAAGGCTGAGCGCCAAAGAATTGATGCTTTTGAACTATGGTGTTGGAGAAGACTCTCCAGTCTTGGACGGCTAGGAGCTCCAACCAGTCAATCCTAAAGGAAATCAGTCCTGAATATTCATTGGAAGTACTGATGATGAGGCTGAAACTCTAATACTTTGGCCACCTGATGCGAAGAACTGACTCATTTGAAAAGACCCTGATGCTGGGCAAGATTGAAGGCAGGAGGAGAAGGGGACGGCAGAGGATGATATGATTGGATGGCATCACCGATGCGATGGATGTGAGTTTGAGTAAGCTCCAGGAGTCAGTGATGGAGAGGGAAGCCTGGTGTGCTGCAGTCCATGGGGTCACAAATAGCTGGACATGACTGAGCAACTGAACTGACATTTTGGGGTGACCTTCTAGCTTCATAAGCTCGGATATCAAAATTTCTCCTCAGATTTGGGACGTTTTCGGTCATCATTTTTTGAAATATGCTTTCTGACCTCTTTGTCTTCTTCTGAGACTCCAGTACTCCTTAGATTGTTTTTCTTAATATAAGGCAGTTAGAATAATTCACAGGCCTTTCACTCTTCATTCTTTTATCTTCTCCTTTGAATAATTTCAAGGTTCTGTCTGCTACTTCACAATTTCTTCCTCTTGATTCATTCTGCTGTTAATGTTGTCCATTGCATTTTAAATAATTTCATCCATTGTATTCTTCAGCCTAAGAATTCTACATAATTCTTTCTTTTCTTTTATAAATGGTTTTTCTCCCAGTAGAACGTCTTATTTGTTCACGTGTTGTTTTCCTAATTTGGTGAATTGTCCTGTTTTTTGTAGTTTACTGAGCTTCCTTAAAACAGCTATTTTGAACTATTGGGTAAATGGCAGATTTCCATTTCTCTGGGGTCAGTTATTAGACACAGATACTGTGTTCCACTGATGGTGTCATATTCCTTAAATTTTCTTAAAAACACTTTTTTTTTTAAAACTAAAGCATAGTTGCATACAGTATTACATTAGTTTGGAGTGCACAGCAGAGTGGTTCAGCATTTTCGTGGATTATGAACTGACCACCAAGATAAGGGCAGGAGCCTTCTGTCATCGCACAGAGTTCCTGCAGCTTTATTGACCCTGTGTCCTAGGCTGTACACTGCCTCCCGGTGACATTTATTTGATAACTGGACCTCGATTTTTCATATTCCTTGAAGCCCTGGGTTGCTGCCTTCATCTCTGAACAGTGACCTCTTCCCGGCTGAGTTCGGGAGAGAAGCGCCCCCTGGCGGCTGTGCTGGGAACTCTCGCCGGTTGCTGCGGGGGCGCCGGCTCCACGCCGCTCCTTGTGGCGAACGCTGCAGCTCCGCGGCCCTCGGTCCGGAGGCTCCGGCTGCGCGCGGACAGCGCCTGCGCCCCCGGGGCCCGCTCCGCGGTCCAGTCGCTGGTTTCCCGCAGGCCCGCCGACGCGCAGCCTCTCCGCCCAGGCCCCTGACGCCCGAGCGCGCGCCCGGCCGTCGGCGCATGCGCGCGGAGGCGGGGCGCGCCTTCCCGCGCAGCGGGCTTGAGGCGAGGGAGCCGTTCTGACGGGAGCCCGCGGGCGGAGAGGAAGGCGGGCTGTGCCTCAAAACCGCCGTCTTTCAGGGCCTCGTTGCCAGGTTCTTTTATGGATCAGAGATGGGGGAGGTGAGGAAGGAGTAAAAAGACTAATCCGTGTTTGAAAGAATGGCTCGCCTCCGGCAGGAGGTGTGTTCGCCTCGCTCCTCACACCCTCACAGGTGGGCGGCGCAGGTTACTCTCTCGGGCAGGCCCTTGGGCTTCCTTATAAAAATGAAAAAGGGTTCAAGTCATTGGAGCAGAGCCAGGGTAAATTTAAAATTGACCTTTCCCGGTCACCTTTAGTCCTGAATGCCACCCTGGGGGTTGGGGGCCGCAACGTGGGAAAGTTAGACTCTCAGCCTCCTCGGTGTGTCCAGCACCGCGCTGGCGCCACCGCTGGACTCGGGCCTTCCGCAGGGGCTGTCTGGTCTGTGGGCAGTCGTTCAAAGCCGTTTTCTTTGGGGGAAGATAGTAGAAATCTCCTGCTCCACCATTCTGATGATGTCGTTCCTCTGCCTTGTGATTTTTTGTTGAAAACTGGATGTTTGAGTGCAGTCATGTGGAAACTTGGAAATAAGGTTCCTGCTCTTCCCCAGGCTTGCTGTTTGCTGGCACTGTTTTTGTGCTTCTGATTATTGTGGGCAGTCTCCAAGATGAGGACCAGCCTGAGGTGTATGCTTCAAGTCTTCTAAGGTCTTCTCTGAATCTTGGCTAATGCGGTCACTTCCTATTTTTCCCATATATACACTTGGTTTTTAGTTACTGTCCAGTGTCCTTTATGCAAGGCAGGCCTAATGCTAAAGAACTCTCTGTTTTGCCAGCCACAGGATTCTTGGTTGACATATTTTTCCTTCGGTGCTTTGAATAAGTCAACCCACTGTCTCCTGGTCTCCCAAGCTTTCTAATGATGAGTTTGCTGCTGACCTTACTGGGGTAAATATGATGAGGGTGGTCTTTTTCAGGAAGGCCATTATAAGAGCCTCCAGAGACTTTTCTCGCAAAGTTCAGAGCATCAGGGTCTTGAAAGCTCCTCCAGGTAATTGACACTGAAGAAACATTATTCCTCGTCACGGAGTATGTGAGTGGAGGAGATGTGATTGACTGTTTACTGGATGGTGGTTGCTGGGCAGGTGAAGTGGCCAAGGCCTGTCCCAGCAGCTGGTGCCTGCTGGGCAGTGCTGCACCAGAAGGTGTCGCCTGCAGACGAGACCTGACGCCAGAGACCCTACTTCTTGATGCTGAGCTGAGTATAAGAATCACAGACTTTCCCACTCAGTCAGTACCTTCTGTGACGGCCACTCACCTGAGTGCGTGGAGCCTGGGAGTGGTTCTGTGCTCGTGGGGCCTGGGTCCCTGCCCTTCATGGGACCGGACTTCTGGGAGCTGCAGCAGCGGATCCTGAGTGGGCAACACCATGTTCCCACTTTATCCCTCTCTTGAGATAGAAAAATCTCTCTGAAACAGTGATAACCCTTGACCCCGATGACAGAGGGGTCACTTGAAGTGACCCATGAGGCATCCGTGAGTGAACGTGGGCCAGGAGGAGCCGCTCGGCCATCCAGTGAGCCGCCCTGTGACAGGGACTCCCCGGGTGCCAGAGGTGATGACCATGGGCTTGGGGGATCCATCCTGTCACTCAGGCCCTCCCCTCCTGCTGACCTCAGCATGGGTTGAGCCCCTTGGGCCCTGAGGTGGGCGGACAGTTATGTGAGGGGGAGGGGCAGCAGCCTGGAGGGCCAGCAGTCCGCGCCCCCAGCTCGGGTGAGGCCCTGAGGCTCCACTTCCACCAGCAGGCCTGGGGCCCCAGAGGCTCTGGCTGCCCTGGGTGTGTTGTCCTCCAGGAGCTCCCCCCATGCTGGGCAGGCCGAGTCCCAGCCCCCCTCCGGCCACAGCCAAAGGCAGCAGGGGTGGCTGGGAGATTCTAGAACTTAACTTGAAAACATTTGTGTTGCAGACTGGCCAGCTGGAAACCTGACCACAGAGTGAACCCAGGGTAATTCCTCATGGCTGGCGAGGCAGGAAGGTCAGGCCACACCTCGTGCATTGCAGCGGAGGGCAGGATGATGCTGAACCCTGGGCCCCTGGAGGCCAGGGCTGGGTGCACACAGCCCAGCCCGAGGTGGGGGCGGTGCTGGCCGTGTGCGCTGTGTGCCCGATGCCCGCAGAGAGGATGTGGTCCAGGGGAACACGGGGCTGTTCTCTGCCTGGATTCACTTCAGGAGGGTGGCTCGCACCGCCGCGGCCTTCAGAAGCAGCGTATCCGGATTACCTGGCTAGCTCAAACGACGGTCTGGTGCTGCCTGGGGACTAGAGGAGAGGCCACCCTGACGCAGGCCCACCTGGGTGGAGGCTGGACTGTCAGAGGCTGGACGGCCTTTCCTGCAGCACGTCTCCCCTCCCCCGCTCTTCCGAGTCTTTCCTTCCGAGTTGGGGAGGGGACGGTCCTTTTAAAGCACCGGGAATAAACATGATGCCCCAGGAAGCTGTGTCATAGACACTCTGTTTTGCCTCCCCCTGCATGGAACTGGGGCTGTGCATGCTCCAGTTAGAGACGCATGTAGCCAAGTGGTCCTTGGAATTAATCAGAGCAACAAAACGGAAAAAACGACCTGAGAAGATTATCACGTGACTCCTGACACAGCCACAAAGGGGAAAGGCTTGAGCTGCACTGCAGGACAGGAATATGTAAAGTGTGCTAGCTTCCTGCACTCGTGTTCCAGAACACTTCCAGAAGGACTGAGGGAAGCTCCCAGGCCCTTAATAGGAAAACAGAGTCCGTGAACCAGGTGGCGTGGGCGTGGCCGTCCCTGAGCAGCTGTCTCCTGACCGTCACGCAGGGGATTTCCATGGTGAGTTCCCTGTTTACAACGGGCGGTGGAGCAGCCCCTCTGAGAGGCTGGACCACAGTGGGAGCTGCTGGGCAGCTCAGGTCCTGGGGATGCTCCTGTCAGCCACATGTCTCAGGGGGAGGAGTCAGGAGGAGACACAGCAGCCCAGAAGGGCGAGGGCCAAGGAAAGGGCCTTTAAAAAGCTAAGTTCCAGCTTCCCAGGAACCAGGTGTTTCCACTTAGGTGGTGAGTCTGTCTGTCAGACGTCTGTCCCGGCGCTTGCACCTGGGCTCCTGGAAGCCCTGGGCGGCTGCATGTGGCCCCGGGGCCCCGTGTGCCCGGCTGTCACCATGCAGTGACGCTGCCCATGGGTCCATACCGGACCAGTTGGAGAGGACCTCCTCCAGGCCCTGAGAGCGGGCTGGGACGGGGTGGGGCCCCTGCTGTGCCCCTTGTTTTCCCAGTTCTGGCTTTCTTTGCGCCAAGCAGCCCAGTGTGCGGTTAACCAGTGCTGCGCTCCTTGAAATCTGTCCACACCTCTCATCCCTTCCCTGTGAGTTCCAGTTCCTCACTGGGGTTTCGGGGTCCTCTGTGGCCAGCTCCTGCAGGCCCACCGTGCAGGTCCTAGTCCAGCTGGGAAGATGAGACGGACTCAGTGACAGTGCAGTCAGCGGTCCAGGGACCCAGGAGGACACACAGCACAGTTACGTGCTCCCTGCAGGGGTGGGGTCAGGGCAGCTGCTTGAAGGAAGTGGGTCCCCATGCATGGGTTTGACCGCAGAGACTTGAGAACAGGCATCCAGGCAGGAGGAAGCTGGAGTGTCTGGCGCACACAGGACTGAGGCTGGAGAGAGGGTGCTGGGCGGCCCCCCTGCTCTTCCAGGACCACCCTGGCTGGCGCTTTGTGCTCCATGTCTCCAAACTGAAACACCCCCCAGCTCAGGGCTGGAAGGCAGTCCTATGATGGACACTGGGCTCAGAAGACTGGCTGCTCTTCTGTGAGCCTTGGGCCGGGCTGGTGGGGCCACGGCTGCCTCAGGTCACCCTCATTGTCCCCAGCTCCACCCCACAGGGACTGAGGGGGCAGAGGAGCAGGAGGCGACACAGGCGCCTCTGGCTGCCAATGCCCATGGGCTCTGCGGGGCTAGGGGAGCCTCCATGTCAGTAACACAGCCCTGCCAGCAATCTGTGAGCAAAACTCATGAAAGGCACCCACCAGCCCATGATTTTCAACTGATTCCTGAATTATAAGTCACTTTATGCAATTGTATCTCTCATAAAACATGGCTTCCAGGTGGAGAGTGATTGGGGGTGGAGGAACATTAGAAGGGTTGGCTCCCAGGGCACGGAACCCTGCCATTCAGCTGGCCACGTGCCTCACCTCCTCTGCAGCCAGGCTGGTTGTGCGAGCAAGCTCTTCTCCAGAAGGGAAGGGCGTGGTTGGCACAAGCGCTAGAATCCACTCTAGGAGAGAGAAGCAGACCCCTCTGCCCTGCCCCTGGGAAGGGGAGCTCTGAGGCTTGGCCGCCTGTGTGGACAAGGCACCTTCTCTGGGATGACAGGGCATCAGGGACAGGAGCCTCCTGGTCCAACCCTAGGCTGTCCGCCTCTGGGCCCAGCGTGAGGGGTGCCAGCTTCCATCTGCCTGTAAGCTATGGGGCCTTGGTCACCTCGCCGAGCCTTGTCCTGAGCAAGAGGGTAGTGCCAGGGGATATTTCTCGTGGCTCCCTTGAGTGCACAGCTCCCAGGAGACAGCTGCCTGATGTTTCCAGCCCCCACATCCACGGTGACTTCCATGGCTCCAGCCCACTACCCCTCAAGGAAGCAGTCTCCAGGCAGGCAGCTGGCAGTCCAGGCCTGCTCCAGCCAGAGCCACCCGGGGGTGACGTGGACTCAGACCTGCAGCCTGGGCTCCCTGCGGCCGTGGCTTGTTCCCTCACACTGGGGGCCCCTGGCAGTTATTTATCCCAGTCATGCCCACTGAGCGCCAGCCCCAACCTACATGAGTGCTTCGGAGAGGGCGTTCCCTGCACAGAGCAGGCAGGAGGCCAGGGGGCAACTGAGCCTTCACACCTGGGCCCCCTGTACAAACTGTGCACTCAGCTGCCAGGAGGGGCAGGGTTTTGCAGGGAGTGGGGTGCCACCCTCCTTGTATCCTTGTTTGGATCAAACGAGGAGGGCCAGAACCAGACTGGCAGGTGCCCCAGGCCAGGGCAGCCCCTGAGGATGGGGACAAAGGTAGGAGACAGCGCTAAGAGTTTGTGTTAGTGCAGAAGGCCGCTAGAGGGGGCGGAGCATGGCGGAGCCCCCCCACCTCCTCCCAGAGAGATGGGGGTGGGGATGGAGTTGGTGGAACTCCAAGGACATGGACAGAGAGCCAGTGTTGGTTTCGGGGAGCTGATCAATTTAAAGTAGTGGGGTGAGGTTGTGGGAGGGGGTTTCGGATTGGGAACTCATGTACACTCGTGGCGGATTCATGTCAATGTATGGCAAAACCAATACAGTATTGTAAAGTAAAATGAAGTAAAAAAAAAAAAAAAATAGTGGGGTGAGGTTGGGAGGGGAGCTGCACTGAAAGACTATGAAAGAGAAGCAGCCCTGGCTTAAAAGTGTTGTACTTCATGGAGCTTAGAGAAAGAGGAGGCAAGAAATCAGGCTGGCAGGGGCCCCAGGTCAGAGCAGTCCTCAGGACTGGAGATGAAGGCAGGAGAGCCCTGGGACCTGACCTCAGGCCCTGCAGGTGGTGAGGGCCAAATGGCCCTGCACCTGCCACCCAGAATGGAGCCCCCTCCCTGTTGTTCCCTGTTGTTCAGTTGCTCAGTCAAGTCTGACCCTTTGCGACCCCATGGACTGCAGCATGCCAGGCTTTCCTGTCCTTCACCATCTTCTGGAGCTTGCTCAAACTCTGTCCATTGAGTCAGTGATGCCATCCAACCATCTCACCCTCTGCCATCCCCTTCTCCTCCTGCCTTCTGTCTTTCCCAGCATCAGGGGCTTTTCTAATGAGTTCACTCTTTGCACCAGGTAGCTGAAGTATTGGAGTTTCAGCTTCATCATCAGTCCTTCCAATGAATATTTAGGACTGATTTCCTTTAGGATGCCCTGGTTTGATCTCCTTGTGGTCCAAGAGACTCTCAAGAGTCTTCCCCAACGTAGAGTCCAGCTCGACAGCACAGGTTCCCAAAAGTGCAGCTCAGCAAAAGAATGAGAAACACTCAAGAAAATTAAATGGGGGATTAGGGGACCAACACCCCCACGAGGTGAAGGTGTCCAAACTGATCTCAAGTCTGCATTATTATACTTTTTGAGACTTGCTTGTACGTGTTTCCTTGAGCATAGCAGGCCAGGTGGCCGTCAGTGATAACCCTGTGCAGTTCACAGTTAACATTTTGGTTCCCTGTTTTTCTGCCTCAAGGACAAAGACCCAGTCACTCTCTCTGTACCTCGCAGGTGCCAAAGATAGGACGGTCTGTTTGATAGCTTTCTACACCCAGGCCTACATCCTGCTCTCAAGATGCTTTTGTTCCTTCTCGGATTCCTTCAGAAGCCACATGCTGAGTCAAGTCCTCTCAGTAAGATTGCTTAATTCTTTTGCCAGACCTTTTAATAGGACTGTCTCCTACACTCCAACACCACAATCAAAAACATCAATTCTTTGGTGCTCAGCCTTCTCTGTAGTCCAGCTCTCACATCCATACATGACCACTGGAAAAGCCATAGCTTTGACTATATGGACCTTTGTTGGCAAAGTAATGTTCTAATACGCTGTCTAAGTTGGTCATAGGTTTTCTTCCAAGAAGCAAGTGCCTTTAAATTCATGGCTACAGTCACTGTCTGCCCAAGAAAATAAAATCTGCCACTGTTTCCAGTTTTCCCCTGTCTATTTGTCATGAAATGATGGGACTGGATGCCATTATCTTGGTTTTCTGAATGTTGAGTGTTAAGCCAGCTGTTTCACTTTCCTTTCTCCTTCCTCAAGAGTCTCTTTAGTTCCTCTTTGCTTTCTGCCACTAGGGTGGTGTCATCTGCATATCAGGCTGTTGAGATTTCTCCCAGCTATCTTGGTTCCAGCTTTTGATTGATCAAGCCCAGTGTTTCACATGATGTGCTCTGCATAGAAGCTAACTAAGCAGGTGGCAGTGCACAGGGCACAATGCCACGCTCCTCTCCCAGTTTTGAACCAGGCCATTGTTCCATGTCTGGTTCTAACTGTTGCTTCTTGACCTGCATATAGGTTTCTCAGGGGGCAGGTAAGGTGGTCTGGTATTACCATCTCGTGAAGAATTGTCCACAGCTTGTTGTGATGCATACCGTCAAAGGCTTTAACGTGGTCAATGAAGTGGAAGTAGATGTTTTTCTGAAATTCTCTTGCTTTTTCTATGGCCCAAAAGATGTTGGCAATTTGATTTCTAGTTTCTCTGCCTTTTCTAAATCCAGCTGTACATCTGGGAGTTCTTCGTTCATTTACTGTTGAATCCTAGCTTGGGAATTTTGAGCATTACCTAGCTACTGAGTGACATGACTACAATTGTGTGGTAGTCTGAGCATTCTTTGGCATTACCTTCTTTGGGATGGGAATGGAAACTGACCTTTCCAGTCCTGTGGCCTCTGCGGAGTTTCCCACATTTGCTGGCATGTTGGCTGCCGCACTTTCACAGCATCACCTTTCAGGATTTGAAACAGCTCAGCACGAATTCCATCACCTCCACTAGCTTTGTTCATAGTGATGCCTCCTAAGGCCCACTTGACTTCGCGTTCCAGGCTGTCTGGCTCTAGGTGAGTGACCGCACCATCGTGGTTATCTGGGTCGTCAAGACCTTTTTTGTGCAGTTCTTCTGTGTCCTTAGTGGCTCAGATAGTAAAGAATCTGCCTGCAATGCAGGAGCCCCAGTTTTGATCCCTGGGTCGGGAAGATCCCCTGGAAAAGGGAATGACAACCCACTCCAGTATTCTTTTTTTTTTTTTTTGAAGGGACTTTATTTTTTAATGCAATTTTAGGTTCACAGCAAAATTGAACCAAAAGTACAGAAGGTTCCTCTCCTGATGCATGCACAGCCTCCCCATTGTCAACATACTGCACAAAAGTAGTACATTTGTCATAATTAACTAAAGTACATCGACACAGCATTATCACCCACAGTCTAGAGTTTACATTCAGTTCAGTCACTCAGTCGTGTCCGACTCTTTGCGACCCCATGAATCACAGCACGCCAGGCCTCCCTGTCCATCACCAACTCCCGGAGTTCACTCAGACTCACGTCCATTGAGTCCGTGATGCCATCCAGCCATCTCATCCTCGGTTGTCCCCTTCTCCTCCTGCCCCCAATCCCTCCCAGCATGTTCCTCATATGCTACTGAGGAACAGTGGAGGAGAACTACTAATAGCCCCAGAAAGAATGAAGTGGCTAAAAAAAAAAAAAGAATGAAGTGGCTGAGCCAAAGTGGGAATGACACTCAATTATAGATTGTCTGGTGATGAAAGTAAAATTCAATGCTGCAAAGAACAGTTTGCATAGGAACCTGGAATGTTAGTCCATGAATCAAGGTAAATTGGATGGGGTCAAGCAGGAGATGGTAAGAGTGAACTAAAATGGATGAGAATGTGTGAATTTAATTCAGATGACCATTATATCTACTACTGTGGGCAAGAATCCCATTGAAGAAATGGAGCAGCCCTCACAATCAACAAAAGAGTCCAAAATACAGTACTTAGGAGAAATTTCAAAAGTGACAGAATGATCTTGGTTTGTTTCCAAGGCAAAGCATTCAATATCACAGTAATCCAAGTCTATGCCCCAACCACTATTGCCAAAGAAACTGAAGTTGTTCAGTTCTATGAAGACCTAGAAGACCTAGAACTAACACCAAAAAACAGATGTTCCAGTCATCATTGGGGATTGGAATGTAAAAGTAGGAAGTCAAGAGATACCTGGAGTAACAGGCAAGTTTGGTCTTGGAGAACGAAATGAAGCAAGGCAAAGACTAACTGAATTCTGCCAAGAGAATGCACTGGGGTCATAGCAAATACACTTTTTCAACAACACAAGAGATGACTTTACACATGGACTTCACCAAGTGATCAATACCAACATGAAATTGATTTCATTCTTTGTAGCTGAAGATGGAGAAGCTGTACATAGTTAGCAAAAACAAGATCTGGAGCTGACTATGGCTCAGATCCTCAGCTTCTCATAGCAAAATTCAGGCTTAAACTAAAGAAAGTGGGGAAAACCACTAGGCCAGTCAGGTATGACTTAAATCAAATCCCCTATGAATATGCAGTGGAGGTGATGAATAGATTCAAGGGGTTAGATCTAGTAAACAGTATGCCTGAAGAACTATGGACAGAGGTCCATAATACTGTACAGGGAGCAGCGAACAAAACCATCCCAAAGAAGAAGAAACGCAAGAAGACAAATGGTCATCAGAGGAGGCCTTACAAATAGCTACAGAAAGAAGAGAAGAGAGAAGCAAGGGAGAGGTGTATCCAACTAAGCTCAGATTCCCAAAGAACAGCGTGGAAAGAGAAGAGACCTTCTTCAGTGAACAGTGTATAAAACTAGAAACCATCTGAAGGGGAAAGACTAGGGATCTCTTCAGGGAAATTTGAGATATCAAGGGAACATTTTGCCCAAAGATGGGCATAATGAAGGACAGAAATGGTAGGCACATAGTAGATGCTGAGGAGATCAGGAAGAGATGGAAAGAATACAAGGAAGAACTGTGCAAAGGAGAGCTTAATGGACCAGATTACTACAATGGTGTGGTCAGCCACCGAAAGCCAGACATTCTGGAGAGAGAAGTCAAGTGGGCCTTAGGAAGCACTGCTGTTAATAAAGCTAGTGGATGTGATGGAATTTCAGTAGAGCTATTCAAAACCCTAAAGGACCAAGGTGTTGCATTCAATATGTCAGCAGATCTGGAAGACCCCGCAGTGGCCACAGGACTGGAAAAGGTCAATCCTCATTCCTATTCCCAAGAAGGGTAGTACCAAAGGATGTGCTATTCATTGGACAATTGCAAATTTGAGATATCAAGGGAACATTTTGCCCAAAGATGGGCATAATGAAGGACAGAAATGGTAGGCACATAGTAGATGCTGAGGAGATCAGGAAGAGATGGAAAGAATACAAGGAAGAACTGTGCAAAGGAGAGCTTAATGGACCAGATTACTACAATGGTGTGGTCAGCCACCGAAAGCCAGACATTCTGGAGAGAGAAGTCAAGTGGGCCTTAGGAAGCACTGCTGTTAATAAAGCTAGTGGATGTGATGGAATTTCAGTAGAGCTATTCAAAACCCTAAAGGACCAAGGTGTTGCATTCAATATGTCAGCAAATCTGGAAGACCCCGCAGTGGCCACAGGACTGGAAAAGGTCAATCCTCATTCCTATTCCCAAGAAGGGTAGTACCAAAGGATGTGCTATTCATTGGACAATTGCACTCATGTCCCATGCTCGTAAGGTCATGCTTAAAATATTGCATGTTAATCTTCAGCATTTTTTGAATCAAGAACTTCCAGATGTCCAAGCTGGGTGTAGAAAAGGAAAAGGAAACAGAGACCAAATTGCCAACATTCGCTGGATATAGAGAAAAACTGGGAATTCCAGAAAAACATCTACATCTGTTTCTTCAACTACACCAAAGCCTTTGACTGTGTTCAGTTCAGTTCATTTCAGTTCAGTCGCTCAGTCGTGTCCAACTCTTTGCGACCCCATGAATTGCAGCACCCCAGGCCTCCCTGCCTATCACCAGCTCCCAGAGTTTGACTGTGTGGATCGAGACAAACTGTGGAAAGCTCTGGAAGAGAAGGCAGTACCAGATCATCTTAGCTGTCTGCTGAGGAACCTGTATGCGGTCAAGAGGCAACAGTCAGAGCCATGCATGGTTTAAGATTAAGAGAGGAGTACAGCAGGGCTGTCTGCTGAGAAGCCTGTATGCGGGTCAAGAGGCAACAGTCAGAACCATGCATGTTTAAGATTAAGAAAGGAGTACAGCAGGGCTGTCTGCTGAGAAGCCTGTATGCGGGTCAAGAGGCAACAGTCAGAACCATGCATGGTTTAAGATTAAGAAAGGAGTACAGCAGGGCTGTCTGCTGTCACCCCGTTTGTTTAACCTATACACTGAGCACATCATGAGAAATGCTGAGCTGGATGAGTCACAAGCTGGGATCAAGACAGGCAGGAGAAACATCAACAACCTTAGTTACGCGATAATATCACTCTAATGGCAGAAAGCTAAGAGGAACTAAAGAGCCTCTTGATGAGGGTGAAGAAGGAGAGTGAAAGAGCTGGCTTAAATCTAAATATTAAAAAAAACTAAGATCGTGGCATCCAGTCTATTACTCATGGCAAATAGAAGGGGAAAAGGTGAAAGTAGTGGCAAATGTCCTCTTCCTGGGCTCTAAAATTACTGCGGATGGTGACTGCAGCCATGAAATCAGAAGATTGCTTCTTGGCAGGAAAGCTATGACAAACCTAGACAGGGTGTTGAAAAGCAGAGACATGACACTGCTGACAAAGGTCTGTATAGTCAAGGCTCTGGTCTTCCCAGTGGTCACATACGGTCGTGAGAGCTGAACTGCAAAGAAGGCAGAATGCCAAGAATTGATGCCTTTGAACTGTCATACTGGAGAAGAGTCCAGAAAGTCCCTTGGAGAGCAAGGAGATCAAGCCAGTCAATCTTAAGGGAGATCGACCCTGAATATTCACTGGAAGGACTGATGCTAAAGCTGAAGCTTTAGTATTTAGGTCATCTGATTAGAAGTGCTGACTCACTGGAAAAACCCCTGATGCTGGGGAAGATTGACAGCAGAAGGAAAAGAGGGTGTCCAAGGGTGAGACGGCTGGACGGCATCACCGATGCAAGGACGTGAGCCTGGGCGAGCTTTGGGAGCTGGTGAGGGACAGGGAGGCCTGGTGCTGCAGCCCATGGGGTCACAAAGAGCCAGACACAACTGGGTGACTGAATAACAACAACAACTGAACCCTAATAATCTGAGAGCACGTGTGTGTGTGCATGTGTGTGTGTGTGTGTGTGTGTGTGTGTATGTATATGTAATAAATACGCTTACTCCTTGGAAGAAAAGTTATGACCAACCTAGACAGCATATTCAAAAGCAGAGATATTACTTTGCCAACAAAGGTCTGTCTAGTCAAGGCTATGGTTTTTCCTGTGGTCATGTATGGATGTGAGAGTTGGACTGTGAAGAAGGCTGAGTGCCGAAGAGTTGATGCTTTTGAACTGTGATGTTGGAGAAGACTCTTGCGAGTCCCTTGGACTGCAAGGAGATCCAACCAGTCCATTCTGAAGGAGATCAGTCCTGGGTGTTCTTTGGAAGGAATGATGCTAAAACTGAAACTCCAGTACTTAGGCCACCTCATACGAAGAGTTGACTCATTGGAAAAGACTCTGGTGCTGGGAGGGATTGGGGGCAGGAGGAGAAGGGGACGACAGAGGATGAGATGGCTGGATGGCATCACTGACTCGATGGACTCTGGGAGCTGGTGATGGACAGGGAGGCCTGGCGTGCTGCGATTCATGGGGTCACAAAGAGTCGTACACGACTGAGCGGCCAAACTGCAGTGACTGATATACGTGATGTATATTAAATACTGCATATATATGTAATATATAAATATAACTGAATCCCTTTGCTGTATACCTGGAACTAACACAACATAAAACACTACTCTTCAATTAAAAATGCCCCAGTTTTCAATAGAAAAGAGTCCACATGTCCTTCATACAAATATTCGGAGCTATAATTCAATTTAACACACCATTACACAAAACTGGCTCTATGTGAGTGGAAGCCTTTGTCTCCATAAACACACCCACTCAGTGTCGGGGGTGCTGCGCTTAGAGGGGCTCCGTCCTTGGAAATACTGCATATATATGTAATATATAAATATAACTGAATCCCTTTGCTGTATACCTGGAACTAACACAACATAAAACACTACTCTTCAATTAAAAATGCCCCAGTTTTCAATAGAAAAGAGTCCACATGTCCTTCATACAAATATTCGGAGTTATAATTCAATTTAACACACCATTACACAAAACTGGCTCTATGTGAGTGGAAGCCTTTGTCTCCATAAACACACCCACTCAGTGTCGGGGGTGCTGCGCTTAGAGGGGCTCCGTCCTTGGTTTGAGGCTGTGCTGTCAACACGACGTTCTTAGTAACCCTAACACGAGGGCTCCTACATTTTCATTCTGTCCTGATCCCTGCCAATGATGTGGCTCATCCAGTCTCCGGCAATTGTGCTGTCGTAAAACTGGGGGAGGGGCCTTGATGTCCGAACAGAAAAATCTGCAGAAACTCCCTTAGGCTCATGGTGTAACCCTGGGTCCTGGTGTAACTTTAAAACATATATTTTGCTATTAGACTGTGGGTAATCNTGTGAGAGTTGGACTGTGAAGAAAGCAGAGCGTCGAAGAATTGATGCTTTTGAACTGTAGTGTTGGAGAAGACTCTTGAGAGTCCCTTGGGCTGCAAGGAGATCCAACCAGTCCATTCTAAAGGAGACCACTCCTGGGTGTAGACTGATGTTAAAGCTGAAACTCCAGTACTTTGGCCACCTCATGCGGAGAGTTGACTCATTGGAAAAGACTCTGATGCTGGGAGGGATTGGGCACAGGAGGAGAAGGGGATGACAGAGGATGAGATGGCTGGATGGCATCACCGACTCGATGGACATGAGTCTGAGTGAACTCCGGGAGTTGGTAATGGACAGGGAGGCCTGGCGTGCTGCAATTCATGGGGTTGCAAAGAGTCGGACACGAGTGAGCAACTGAACTGAACTGAACGGAACTGAATCCTATAGAATCCTGAGTTTAATCCTAAATTATTAACAATTGACCTAGACATACAGAAAGAGGTCAAACTATATCACCAGGACAAACTGTTCAACCTCAGATGGAATGGTCAGACTGAGGACTGAGATGCGGGAAGTGTCCGGTGATATGGTGGTCTCACCATTTACCCCCTGCACTGACTGAACTTGCTCAAGGAGCAGCTTTCACTGGGAGGTGGACCTTAGTCCCAACACAAGCCTTCCCTTTGAAGGGAGCAATGCACATCTTTAAGACTGATGCATCACCGTGATTAACATGGCAGCTCAGGTCCCTGCAGGTAACTAGGAAGAAACGGAATGACTGAGTGTTTAATAAACCCTTATCTGTGAAAGCTTGTCACGTTGACATGTTACACGTAATGGACTTCACACATCTGAAATTTAAAGAATCATCTTATAATACTCCTCATTGGTAATTATTTCAGAAATGCAAATAGAAACCACAATGAGGCACTGCTTCACACTGACAGAATGGCCAGCACTAAGAAGTCTCCAAGTAACATGTGTTGCAGATGGTGTGGAGAAAAGGGAAATGAAAGTGAAAGTGAAAGTGAAGCCACTCAGTCGTGTCCAACTCTTCGCGACCCCATGGACTGCAGCCTACCAGGCTCCTCTGTCCATGGGATTTTCTGGGCAAGAGTACTGGAGTGGGGTGAAATTTAAAGAATCATCTTATAATACTCCTCATTGGTAATTATTTCAGAAATGCAAATAGAAACCACAATGAGGCACTGCTTCACACTGACAGAATGGCCAGCACTAAGAAGTCTCCAAGTAACATGTGTTGCAGATGGTGTGGAGAAAAGGGAAATGAAAGTGAAAGTGAAGCCACTCAGTCGTGTCCAACTCTTCGCGACCCCATGGACTGCAGCCTACCAGGCTCCTCTGTCCATGGGATTTTCTGGGCAAGAGTACTGGAGTGGGGTGCCATTGCCTTCTCCAGTGCATGAAAGTGAAAAGTGAAAGTGAAGTCGCTCAGTCACGTCCAACTCTGTGCAACCCCAGAGAGGGCAGCCCATCAGGCTCCCCTGTCCCTGGGATTCTCCAGGCAAGAACACTGGAGTGGGTTGCCATTCCTTCTCCATGAGAAAGGGAACCCTCCCACACTTTTGGAAGGAATGTTAACTGGTGCAGTCCCTGTAGAGAACAGCATGGTGATTCCTCAAAAAACTAGAGTTAAACCGTACGATTCAGTAATCCCACGCCTAGCCATATATCAATGGAAACCCACTCCAGTACTCTTGCCTGGCAAATCCCATGGATGGAGGAGCCTGGTGGTCTGCAGTCCATGGGGTCGCTAGGAGTCGGATAAGACTGAGGGACTTCACTTTCACTTTTCACTTTCCTGCACTGGAGAAGGAAATGGCAACCCGCTCCAGTGTTCTTTCCTGGAGAATCCCAGGGACGATGGAGCCTGGTGGGCTGCCGTCTCTGGGGTCGCACAGAGTCAGACACGACTGAAGCGACTTAGCAGCAGCAGCAGCAGCAGCAGCCATGTATCAAGACAAAGCTATAAATCTAAAAGATACACACGGTATTCTAAAGAATCTATGCATACCAGCTGCAGATCCGACAGGAACCCTTTCCTCTCACATAGGCGATATGAAAATTGCCTTCACATATTGCCTGCTGTATGTAGACCCTTGGTTCATATTCCATGTAACCACACACTGTTATAATTAAATCCAATTTGAATTTTAGCCTTATTTTTTGGATGTGGGTTCCCTCCAGCAGTGTAGGAGCATTCCCTTTTCTCCAGGCCCTGTCTCCCTGGATTGACATTTCAAACCTCAAAAACTGTTATTTGTTGTATGAATATCAATTTCACTTTAGCTCATTTTGAACAGAGAAGCAAAAAATCGGGGAGGGTGGCATTTTTTTCTGTTTTCTTCATGAAGAGAAATGAAACTGTTAGAAGAAAAAATACCTGCGGCTCTTGTGCTCTTTGAGTCACTCATTGTTTGCAGGAATTTGCTTTTATTTTCTTTCAAGTGTGACCTTTCATTAAATAGTAACAAATAACAGAATTAGAAGAAACTAGTTTGAAATGATGGCTTGTTTCTACCTGGAAAATTTGAACATATTCATTTAAGAATATGTTAAGTTGCAAATAATAACTAGTATGGTTGAAATCTCAACAACACATTTTTATTCTGATAAAGAATATACTTTTCCAAAAGGTTTCCACAGGGGCCACCTCCTGCTGGAAGCCTGGGATGCTGGAATCAGGCCAAATCCTGTGTGTCTTTACACATACTGGGCTGCACTCTAAAAAATTCCCGTCCCCTGGATCCTGAAGGAACGAAAAAGCAAAGGAGCCAAGCTGGTGGTAGTCAGGCTCCGGCCCCACGTTTTGTAAATACACGGCTCACCGCACTTCACAGGAGACCCGCCTGGCCGCAGACCACTTTTGCTGTGTAAACATCAGTAAGTTCCACGAGAAAAGCCCTTGCGGCTAGGAAAGTGCTGCGCCCGCCCGTTGGATCTCCAGGAGACCAGAGGATACAGCGCGTCTGCTGTTAGAGCCGCTGTGCCGGTCAGGAGAGAATGAACAAGTCTGCGGTTCCTGCGCTCCCCAAGGTTTCTTCCGGCTTCCCTGCTCGCGCCTTGCCTGCCTTGGGTGCAACGAAGTGACAAACAGCGAGACACTGACCTTCACGTGGCCAAAGCAATTGGTAACACTTTGTTTTGCTTGTTGGAATGTTCAATGACACAGATTCTTCCAGTTTCACCCTCCCTTGATGTGGGTGAAGGGTGGAGCTTGCTGATTATTTCTGGTTCAAGAAATGTGCATCCTAATTCATAGGCAAGGGTGAGCGCCCCTCAACAGTGAGAGATCCTGCCTGTGTGTGACCTGTGCCTCCTGGGAGAGCAGCTTTAAGCTGGTATAACCCTGACCAAGGTCTGTCTAGGTGGTAGTTCAGACCTCTCCAGGTTCCTGTCCACACTGAAGCTGTTTAGATGAGACCGTGAGCTTCTACAGTGAGAACATTAGGCCTGGCCTCGGCCTGTGTACACTGGGACTGGGCCCAGTGTACACTCTGCCCAGGCAGAGGCCTGGCCTGGCCTCCATCCCAGAAAATTCTGTGCCTGCATCTGGATGTCAGTGCTCAGAGGTCTGGGGGCTGGGACTGAGGTGGGCTTCTCTGGGTAGCCTGCTCTTCTCTGAGTGGGTCCCACGGCCCTCCCAGGGGTCAGTGCTGCGGTAAGCTCTTAGTCTTTCCACCTGCCAGAAGTTGTTTGTTTGTGTTGGAGACAAATTCCTGTGGGTATCTTCCTTTGCAAGAATTTTTTTCCATTCTGACGGTTGTCTTTTTCTTTCACCACAGGTGTCCTTTGTTGTGCAAATGCTTTAAATGTTTATTAGGTCCCATTTGCTTATTTCTGTCTTATTTAAATAGTCCGGATTCTAAGAGGTGGATCAAAAAAGAACTTGCTGCATTTTATGTCAAAGTGTGTTCTGCTTTTTTCCTTAAGAGTTTCATTGTCTTTCCATTTACTTAGATCTTTAATCTATTTGCAGTTTATTTTTGCATGTGTCATTAGGAGTATTGTAATTTCATTCTGATTTTCTTTGCTAAGGATTCTGCCCAGTGTCCTCCACAGTAGCTGCTCCCATCGGCCATTCCCAGTATGAGTGTAGAGGGCTCTCTTTCCTCCACACCCTCTCCAGCATTTATTGTTTGTAGAGTATCATCTGACTGTGGGCATTCTGACTGGTGTGAGGTGATAACTTGTTGAAGTTTTGATTTGCATTTCTCTCATATTTAGCGATATTGACATGATTTTTTGAAACTGTATGAGTTTGAAATCCTGCCCTATTTTGAAGTTTTTCAGTGACCTCCCCTAAGACATTTCTTGAGGGCAGGTGTTTTTTTTTTTACTTGCAGCCCTGCAGGCCCTGTTAATGTACAGTAAGTGCCCATCAGCAGTAGTTTCTGGAGAATGCAATGGCACCCCACTCCAGCACTCTTGCCTGGAAAATCCCATGGACGGAGGAGCCTAGAAGGGTGCAGTCCACGGGGTTGCTGACTGTCAGACACGACTGAGCGACTTCATTTTCGCTTTTCACTTTCATGAATTGGAGAAGGAAATGGCAACCCACTCCAGTGTTCTTGCCTTGAGAATCCCAGGGACAGGGAAGCCTGGTGGGCTGCCGTCTCTGGGGTCGCACAGAGTCGGACACGACTGAAGAGATTTAGTAGCAGCAGCAGCAGCAGCAGCCGCAGCAGTTTCAAAGTTGTTGTTTTGGGAGATGGCCACAAGGTGGCAGCATGTCTTTATGCTCAACCCTGCTCTGGGGGAACCAGAGCCTCAGGGAAAGTCCTGTTCGTGGACTGTCAGAGTGGAAAGTGCTGGAAGAAACACCCAAGGCTTGCGTCCCATTCCTCCTGCCTTCCTCACTCCCATCCCCTGGACACATCCAAGTTCCTGCAACACCACTCTCTGGAGGGTGCTTTCACCATAGGTGGGGCAACCCCAAGGAAGGAGGCTGGAGGTGGGAACCCCAGCTCTGGGAGACATGGAGCCCAGGGGGCTTTTCATAGCTCTTCCAGCCCAGAGGCTCCCCATCCTCTGGGTGCCCGAGGACCCCCTGGATCTGGAGGTTGTGGGCTGGTGCAGAGGGGAGCAGGCACATCTCCCCCAGCTCTGTCAGCCCCACGACAGTCCATCTGGGGACCCAGGCTTCAGGGATGCACCAGCAGCCCAGGTCACCAAGGCCTGAGGGGAGCATGGTCGGCATGCTCGTTCTGTAATTTGTGCTTCATATTGGTGTATGAGTGACCTGCAGTGCTGTAGGGTGTGTGTGTGTGTGTGTGTGTGTGTGTGTAATTTGTGTTTCATATTGGTGTATGAGTGACCTACAGTGCTGTAGGGGGGGTGTGTGTGTGTGTGTTCTGAATCTTTGTTTTAGGTGCACACCAACATGATTCCCTTTGCAGAGATGTAGACATGTCCTTTTTTGGGTTCCTTTCCCATATAGTTTATTATGCAGTGTTGATGAAGGGTCCTTACTGACTATTACACCTCATTTCTCACTGCCCACCACCTTTCCTTTTTGGTAACCATTGAGTGCTTTGAAAGTGATTGCTTCCCACTCCAGTACTCTTGCCTGGAAAATCCCATGGGCGGAGGAGCCTGGAAGGCTGCAGTCCATGGGGTCACGAAGAGTCAGACACGACTGAGCGAGTTCACTTTCACTTTTCACTTTCATGCATTGGAGAAGGAAATGGCAACCCACTCCAGTGTTCTTGCCTGGAGAATCCCCGGGACGGGGGAGCCTGGTGGGCTGCTGTCTCTGGGGTTGCACAGAGTCGGACACAACTGAAGCGCCTTTGCAGCAGCAGGTGCTTTGCTGTGTTGTGGAGCTCTTTCTACTTGGTGAAGAAGTTCATCTGTGTCCGTTTTTAGAACCTGCCTCTCAGTGACGCCCTATGGTAGTTGTCCTTTGTCTGCTTCACTTTTCGTGATCATCTCTGCTTCCTTCCTTGTTGCTGGGCGTGGCATGGAGTCATCCTTCCTGCGGCTGAGAGATGCTGCTCTGTGAGTGCACCCGCTCGTCTGTCCTCCTCTGATGAGTTGCTTTCTTGTCTTGCCTAGTGGAACCGAGATTGAGGATTACCCATGCTTTTAAATTTTAGGTTTTCTTTGGATTTATTTCCAGGTGTTGGATTGCTGGGTCCTAAGGTGCTTCTGTGTTATTTTTCAAATGAACATCCGTACCGTGGTCCCTGTTGGACGTGCGTATGTGATTGCCAAGAATGCTGCAGGAGGTTCCCTTCTCGCCACACCATCTCTATCACTGATTGTGGAATGGTTGGCAGTGGCCATCCTGACCAGTGTGATGTGCTATTTCGCTGTAGCTTGGATTTGTATTTCTCTAGTGTTTAGTGGTGTTGACATTTTTCATGTGATTTGTTTTTAAATGTGGATTAAACTTAATCTTGAAATTTCACGCCTGCCTTCTCTTGGATTCCTTTTCGATGACAACCCCTAGGACATTTTCCGAGGGCAGCTGTTTTTACTTACAGTCCCTGGATCCCTGTGAATATTAAATGCCCAACAGCAGAAGGAAATGGCAACCCACTCCAGTGTTCTTGTCTGGAAAATCCCATGGGCAGAGGAGCCTGGCAGGCCACAGTCCATTAGGCCACAGAGAGACACGGCTGAGCAGAACTGCACATGGTGTTACAGAAAATGGCCACAAGGCGGCAGCCCTTGTTCATGCCGCATGCGTTTTTTTTTGTTTGTTTGTTTTGTTTTTTTTTTGAATCTGTAAATTTCTTGCTATTTTCTATGGGAATAGAGTGGATTTCTGATGTTGTGTTCGTTTTAGGTGTACAGGAACTTGATTCAGTTATACATAGATGCTTATTCTCTTTAGAGCTCTTTTTTTTTGGCATATAGGTCATGGCAGTGTGTCCAGTAAAATTCCCTATGCTGTTCAGTAGACACTTTTATCCTCTATTTGATAGATACAAGTGTGTGTATGTTACTTCCAATCTTTTCATTTATTCTGCCTGTGTATGGAGGTGGGGGTCTCTCCAGAGGGAATCAGGAACTCCAGGTTCATTTTGGAGACACACCGCCTGCCACATGCTCCCAGCTCGCTCTGCCCCAGGACACTCCAGCCTTGGCACCCAGACCAGCTGGGCTCCAGGGATGGGACACTGCAAGTCGCCATGCCCCGAGGGGAGTAGCGTCGGGACATCCTCTCCGTCTTACCTGTGTTCATCCCTTCATCTGGACTGGAGCGCACAGGTGAATTTCAGTCTTGTGAGTGTTCGCTTTTCCCTTTTCCTTCTATGACGCAGCGTCTTGCCTCTGCACAGGTGTGTGTATGATCTGCCAGGGTTTCCGTTATAGGTTGGTGCCGGGTGTGAAGTGTGTTTCCTTCTGTTACATGGCGGGTCCTGGCCACTTGTGTCAACAGTCGTGCGCATATATTGCTCTAAGCAGCGCTTTCCTCCCTGCCCCACATCTTCATATTTTGATGCCCAGAAGTTTCTTTCCTAAGTCTGCGAGCCTGTGTCTCTGGGTAGTCGGTCCATTTGTATCCATTTTTAGATTACACCTAGAAGTGATGTCATATGAGACCAGCCTCTCCCTGTCTCTCTTACTTCACTTGGAATGATCATCTCTGCTTTCTTTCCTGACACTGGACTTGGCATTTATTCCCCTTCTTTATGGTTTATTTCCTTCTTCTGTATTCCATTGTGTGCGTGTACCCACTGTGTATCCCTTCACCTGTGCTTCTACAATTACTTGTTTTCTTGTCTTTCAGGGTTGCCCATCTCTATTAAAATTTTGGTTGTCTCAACCCATCTGCCTCAACCCCAGATGAATCCAGACATGAGACACAAGCCTGCTGAGGCTCCCAAATGGGAGAGCAGCCCAAGTCAGGGAGCTGGGAGGGAGTAAGCTGGGCATTGCTTTTTCATTCCTTTGCTCCTGTCTCCTGCCTGTACTGTGCTGGAGTATAGTCAATGTGCAGTTTTGTGCTTGTCTTCAGGGCACAGCCACGTGAGTCAAGCATGACGCGTACACACAGCTTATCTGTTCTGCTTTGGATTCTTATCCCATAGAGGTTATTGCAGAAGGTTGAGCAAAGTACCCTGTGTTGAATATCAGGTTCTTCCTGAAAATCTGTTAGAGATACTGATTTCTGTGTATATATGATGGGAAGGAAGGAAATAATGATTTTTGATGACCCATTACAGATAGAGATTTCTCTGTATATGTTAGAGATAAAATTTCTGTGTCTGTTTGGAAGGAAGAAAGGAAAGAGAGAATCCTTCTGGATTGTCTATTGCTTATACAGATTCCCGTGCACATGTCACCCCTGACCTAGTCCATCCTTGTTCTTTCACATTTCTTTGGAACCTTCTGCTTCTGTTTGAATTCTGAGAGTCTCTCTTGTGGTGTGAATTTCTTCCTTTATTACTCTTTTCTTAGTTTGCCTAGAAGGGATGATGTCGTCTGCTGTTTCCTTTCTTGGTCTGGCTGAGTTTGCCTAGACTGCACTCCTCCAAGGTCCAGCCTTGTGATTATTACTGGTGTAATTTCAGTGGCCATTTCCATGGCTGTGTAACACTCCATTGTACACATGTACCCCATCTCCTTTAAGTTTTAATCTGTCCCGATATGTCTTGCTGGTTCTCCGTCTTGGCTGTTGTAAGCAGAGCTGCCGTGAAAACGGGGTGCACGTGTGTTTTGAATGGTGGTTTCCTCGAGCCATAGGCCCAGGTGTGGGTGTGGCAGATCGTGGGCTGTGCTGTCTTGATACTTGTTTTCTGGCGTGCAGACACACAGGCTTTCCGGCAGCTGTTGTTAATGTCCCTTCCAACGGCTGCGTGAGGGGCTCGCTTTTCTCCTAGCTGTTGCCTGCATTTATCATTTGTTGAGTCGTGAGTATGGCCGTTCTGACAGGTGAGATTGAGTCTCTGGTTGTCGCCCTGACTGGTACTCACCCTGTCCTATTAGGGATATGGACCATCCTGTTCTCTGGCCTTTTGGGGATTTTTATTCTTTTTGTCTTTACTTTAAAGGCTGTGGGGACAGTTAGCCTTACAGTCGCTTCTTCAGAGTTGGTTGTCTTTGCAGCTGATTTCCGCAGTACTCACCCCAGGTCCTTTCCTGAGGGCAGCTGTCATTAACAGCCCCACAGGCCTTGTGACTTGGAGGTGCCAGTAAGCACAGGTGCTAGAGCTGTAGTTATGGGAAATGTCCACAGGGAGGCAGCACTTCTTCATGCCCATCTCTGGCTCCACCTGTAACCAGAGCCTTAGGGAAAGTCAGCTCCCTGGACTGTGAGTTAACGTGGAATGTGCTGAGCAACCACCCAAGGGCTCGCGTCTCACTGCTTCTTCCCCCTGCAGCCTCACTCCTCCCCTCCAGGGTTATGTGTAATGGGACATCCCTCCCTGCTGAGGAACCTAGGCGGCTGCAATCTCAGGACGGAGGCCTGGATACCTGGTGACTTGACCCTGGTCTTTGAGGCCAGATGGTCGTGTCACCGTCAGGGTGCACAGGGCAGACGAGACAGTTCAGGTTTAAGAGGGGTCTCAGTGCAGGGCACCCTACCAGGCGTGTTAGCCCCAATCCAGTCCAGCCTTGGGAGTCAGACCTGCTCTGGTCCCAGGGATCGGCTAGCATCCCGTGTCAGGGACATCTGAGGGAGTAAACTAGGCAACACTCGCCTCCCTTTTCTGTCTCTTTAATCTCACGCTAGACCACACACCTGGGTCTTCTTAATCACAGGGGCCACACAGCCTATGGCATAAGCCCTCTTGGAGGAGGTGGCCATTGTCCCACCCACCACAGAGCTGCCGAGCAGATGGCCCACAGACTGCAGAACAATTACGCCAAAGAAATTCTCACACTGTTAAGAAAGTTCTAGGTCCCACGAAAGACTGCCCAACCTGGAATCTGGCAAAGGGACTGAGAACCCCCAGGGAATCTGACTTTGGAGGCCAGGGGGATTTGATTACAGAACTTACACAGGACAGGGAGAGAGACTCTTGGAGGGCACAGACAAAACCTTGTGGACTAGAACTCAGGAGAAAGGAGCAACGACCCCACAAGAGACTGACCCGGACTTTCCCGTGAGTGTTCAGGAGCCTCTGGCGGAGGCGCGGGTCGGCGGTGGCCTGCTGCAGGGCTGGGGCACTGAGTGCAGCAGTGCACCATGGGATATTCTGAAGGCGGTCGTGATCATCTTCACCACCTCCACCAGAGTTTGGCCTCAGGTCAAGCAACAGGGAGGGAACACAGCCCGCACCAACAGAAATTTAAATTAAAGGGTTACTGAGCACGGCCCCACCCGTCAGAACAGTTTCCCCCTCAGCCAGTCTCTCCCACCAGGAAGCTTCCATAAGCCTCTGAATCTTCTCCATCCCATGTCAGACAGACGGGAAACCAGAATCACAGAAAACTGACTAATCTGATCGCACGGACCACAGCCTTGTCTAAGTCAGTGAAACCATGAGCCATGCCATGTAAGGCCACCCGAGACGGCCGGGTCACACGGACCACAGCCTGGTCTAAGTCAGTGAGACTATGAGCCATGCCATGTAAGGCCACCCGAGACGGACGGGTCACACGGACCACAGCCTGGTCTAAGTCAGTGAGACTATGAGCCTTGCCATGTAAGGCCATGTAAGGCCACCCAGGACGGGTGGGTCATGGTGGAGAGGTCTGGCAGAATGTGGTCCGCTGGAGAAGGGAATGGCAAACCACTTCAGTATTCTTGCCATGAGACTCCCATGAACAGTACTGAAAAGGCAAAAAGATATGACACTGAAAGATGAACTCCCCAGGTTGGTAGGTGCCAATATGCTACTGGAGGTCACTGGAGAAATAACTCCAGAAAGAATGAAGGGACAGAGCCAAAGCAAAAACAACACCCAGTTGTGGGTGTGACTGGTGATGGAAGTAAAGTCCGACGCTGCAAAGAGCAATATTTCATAGGAACCTGGGATGTTAGGTCTGTGAGTCAAGTTCATGTCCCTCTGAAACCTATGCAAGAAGGACCCTTCTTGACCTCTTTCTTACTTCTGCTGATTTCCCGGTAATCTTGGTATTACTGTTTCATAGCTCATAGATGCATCACTCCAAACTTCTGTCTTCATACGACGTATTCCCTGTGTATCTTCACCCTAACCCTTTGTGTGTATATCTATCTCAGTGTCCAAATTTCCCCTCTTTATAAGGACACCAGTCATATTTTATCAAGGGCCCATCCTAATGACCTCATTTGAACTTGATTACTTCCATAAAGATCCTATTTTCAAATAAGTTCCCATGATGAGGTGCTGGGGATTAGGACTCTCCCACAGCTTTTCTGGAGGCTTCCCTAGTGGATCTCCTGGAGAAGGAAATGGCACCCACTCCAGTATTCTTGCCTGGAGAATCCCATGGACAGAGGAGCCTGAAGAGCCCCAGTCTGTGGGGTCACAGAGACTTGGACACAACTGACTAACATATACTTCCCTTCCCTGGTGAATCAGATGGTAAAGAATCTACCTGAAATGCAGGAGCTGCTGCTGCTAAGTCACTTCAGTCGTGTCCAACTCTGTGTGACCCCATAGATAGTGGCCCACCAGGCTCCGCCATCCCTGGGATTCTCCAGGCAAGAACACTGGAGTGGGTTGCCATTTCCTTCTCCAATGCAGGAAAGTGAAAAGTGAAAGTGAAGTCAGTCAGTCATGTCCAACTCTTTGCGACCCCATGGACTGCAGCCTACCAGGCTTCTCTGTCCATGGGAGTTTCCAGGCAAGAGTACTGGAGTGGGTTGGCCATTGCCTTCTCCAGAAATTCAGGAGACCTGGGTTCAATTCCTAGGCCAGGAAGTCTGCTAGAGAAGGGAATGGCTACCCACTATAGTATTCTTGCCTGGAGAATTCCACAGAGGAGCCTGGTGGGCTACAGTCCATGGGGTCACAAAGAGTCAGACATGACTGAGCAACTATCACTTTCACTTTCTTCTTCATCACTTTTATGAGAGATGCAGTTCAGCCCATAGTAGCACCTCTTAGCAAGCTCTCAATCGATCTTTTGGGCTTAGGGTATTGAGTATATCTTCTGCTTTTGGAAGTGGACTCTCATCACCAGGTCTTGGAAAATGGACAGAACTGCACAGAGCTCTACCGTCATGATGCTGCAGTTGTAATAAGAGCTAATGAATGGTGACTGATAATTTACTGAGGGATCACCATAAACTAGGTGCTGCTGGGAGTCCTTTTTGGTGATGTATTGTCACTAACCCTTGCATCTGCTCCGTGGTCCAGGGACGGTTACTTCTGGTTGGTAACTGCGTTAGTTGCTCAGTCATGTCCGACTCTCTGTGACCCCATGGACTGTAGCCTGCCAGGCATCCATGGAATTCTCCAGATAAGACTACTGGAGTGGGTTGCCTTTCCCTTCTCCAGGGGATCTTCCCGACCCAGGGATTGAACCCATGTTTCCTGCATTGCAGGCGGATTCTTTACCACCTGAGCCACCATGGGTGACGAATAACAACATAGGGTCTTGCTATTGCTACACCGGCTTCCTGCCTGCTTCCTAAGCTAGAGCTCCCTTCTTCCAGATGGAGTCCCTCCCCTCAGGCCAGTCTCCTCCAGTGTGAGAAAAAGTGGGCATGCAACACCTTTCCCGTATCCCCAGACTGACCTCATTTTTCCATGTCAACTCAGATTGGCTTTTATGAAAGGAACAGTCAACTTGTCATCAAATTGCATCCTTTATTGAAGAGGTCGGAAAAAGGACTACCGTAAAAGACTTAATTGGAATGCATTTTCCATGAGGTCTCTTGAAAAAAAAAATTATGGAGTTCTTCACTAGTTCACAATTAATCGTTTCTTGACTGGAGTCACCTGGTTCTTTGGAAATTACGGAGGCACAGAGGATTCAGACAGTGTGTAACCTGGGGTGATTAGAGTGATAGCAGATTCTTCATTATGATACTGTAATATGACATTATCCTTAGCCACTGAGTCAAAACAGGGTAAAACGATAGCAATAACAAACATGTAAACCTGTGCGACCAGTGGAAAGCATAAGGAGAGAACAGCATCTGCTCTGTTCTGGGGCCGAAGACACCCTGGACCCAAGCCATCCGAAACTGGTGGCTTCAGTGGGTTACAAACCACCATGTTAAACTGAGCCGTGACTCTCTGAAAAACAACTTTCACCTTCAGCTGGACACTTATGGGTCTCAAGATTCCTTCTGGATCTACTTCACGTTCTGGGTCAGAGAGAGAAATGTCCTTCTGGAGTGGACAGCTATCTGGCTCAGATTATAGGATTCGGGGGAGTCACTGCAGTTGCAGAAGGCATTCTGACACTAACCCCAGTAAAACTTTGGTTGGTCTTTTTGCATTTTAAGTTTGTAGCAGAATACTGTTACATTAACACAGACACAAAAAACTGAAAATAATGAACATTTTGAACAGTTTTATATTCAAGTGAAATACAGATCAGCATTTAAAGCTAAGCTCACCAGTTACTGAGTATTGGAATTAGAAATAAAGCGTAAGCAGTTTATGTAACTAACCTACTATTTTGTATCTACTAATTTTAGCTGTTGAAAAACACTGAGTGTGAACCTAACTAATATATGAAACATTGATAAAATTCTAAATGCCTTTCAAGCTTGTCCTCTTTAATTATCTGTAGTTCAAATTTAGGAATCCATCATTTGGCTCTAACATGGCCTCTGTTGAAGCAATCATCTAAGTGTCCTTGTCTCTAGGCTTGTTGTTCAGTTCTCTCTCTGTTCTTCAGGTGAGTGACTTCTTCAAAAGCACGCTCCTACACCTTTATCTAAATTCATCATGGCAATTCCCTCCCCTTTGCCATTATTCAGTTCAGAAAGGGGCCGGACTAAGGCAACTGGCCAGTGTAAGGTAAAGAAAGCCTTCCCTTTGGCTTCTGAGGAAGAGAAACCATTTTCTTCTGCTGGATGTGAACCAGGAAGTATGCATCTTACAACTTTAAAATTAAGATGAAGATTGCAGAGGAAGACTGAAAGAATCTGGGTCACCGACACCATCACTAAGCTGTTGAATCCGTTGATCCAGAAGTCCCTTACTTGGGAACTTGCTGTTACAAGACATGTTTTCTGATTAATTAAGCATTTTGAGTTGGGAGATCTGCAATTTGCTGCAGAAAATACTCTCATGGAAATAATGATATAACCATAAAGCTTGATAAAGAAACACTGCTGTGTAAAACCCTTCAAGAGCATGCTGTTACTTACAGGCTAAATTCCAAACTCTTTCATAAGCTGTTTTAGCTGCATTAGAAAGTGGCCCCAATTTGCTTCTCTGCCTTCATTTTCCAATTATCTCCTCTGCACACTTATCCTGTGCATGTGTGTGCGCTCAGTTGTGACTCTCTGTGACCTCATGGACTGTGACTCGCCAGGCTCCTCTGTCCATGGGATTCTCCAGGCAAGAATCCTGGAGCCGGTTTCCATGCCCTCCTCCAGGGCATCTTCCCGACCAGGGGATCGAACCTGCATCTCGTGCCTCTTGCATTACAGGCGGATTCTTCACCATTGAGCCGCCCTGGAAGCCCACAGTACCCTATAGGAATCCCACAAGTACCTGTTCTTCTGGATCCAGGCAGAGTGTTAGATTGCCTTATTAGTGTGCAGTTTTTTTGCAGGGATTAATGATTGATTTTTATTTTGAAAGAATTTAGAGATAAGGAGATAAGATCATCAGCCATTACAATCTATTAATATTTCCTTCTATCAATCTTTAGTGATTGTTTCTTTTATTCTATCAATACCACTATTAATATATTGATTTTTTCAATTTAAAAAATTGTGCTAAAACACATGTAATATTTAACATCTTAATCAATTTAAAAATTGATTTAAGTTGTTTTGAAAGTGGTTTTAAATATGTACATTTATTGTGCAGCATCACCACTATTTATCTCCATAGTTTTTCTCATTCTGTAAAGCTGAGACTCTGCGCATCAAACAGTAACATCACGTGGCCTGTTCTCTAGTCTCCAGCAACCATCCTTTCACTTTCTGCCTTATAATTTCAGGTATTCTAAGTATCTCATAGGAGTGGAATGATACAATATTTGTGTTTTTGTGATTGGCTTATTTCACTTAGCGTAACATAGCCAGTTTATTCAAGTTGTAGCATATGTCAGAATTCCCTTCCCTTCTGAGTAACAGTCCATTGTATGGATATGCCACGTTTGGCTTATGCATTTATCTGTCAATGGAAACTTGGATTGCTAGGTTTTGGATATTGTAAACAATGCTGCCATTGAACATGAGTATACAGACATCTCTTTGAGACCCTGCTTTCAATTTTTTGGGGGTATATATCCAGAAGTGGAATTGCTATTTCATATGATAATTCTATGTTTATTTTTTGAGTACTCACCATATTGTTTTCCATAAAGTTTGTACTATTTCACATTCTCAATAACAGCATACAAGGGTTTCCATTTTTTTCACATTCTCACCAACAATTATTTTCTGCTTAAAAAATATATTAGCCACTCTAGTGGGTGTGAGATAGTGTCTCATTGTGTGTTCTTTTACTCTTATTTCTTTGTTATCGTTTTTGTTGCACTGGTCTTCATTTCCTTAACTGCCTTCAACAAAATTTTCAGTCTTTGCTGAGAAGCTGTGTGTGTGCATGTGTGTGTGTGTGTGTGTGTGTGTTGGAGCTAAGTCTTTAAAGCTCTGGGACACAGTTGGCAACTCTGCCTTAGCCATCGCTCCTGGCTTGCAGACAGCCTCAGGTCAACCAGGGCTGGGAGACGAGGGCATTCTGGGGTTTCCTCTCGGCATGTACACAACCCTGCTTATGCACTTGGCCTTTATTATTTCCAAGTTATTGTCATAAAGTCCCTTATGGATATTGTGTGTATGTGTGTATGTGTGTGTGTGTGAGTTGCTCAATCATTCCAACTCTTTGTGATTCCATGGACTGTAGCCTGCCAGGCTCCTCTATTCAGTCCATGGAATTCTCCAGGTAAGAATACTGGAGTGAGCAGCCATTCCCTTCTCCAGGGGATCTTCCCAACCAAAGGATCGAACCTGGGTCTTCTGTACTGCAGGTAGATTCGTTACCATCTAAGCCACAAGGGAAACCATGGACATTGTACTCTACAGTTCTTTTGTTTTTTAAGTTATTTGATAAGCCTTTTGTATTTCCCAACTGTCATCCTTGATTTAGGCAGACATGATGCTAAGTACCACTCTTTGTTCAAATACCCCCTGGAAGAACGATCCTGGTAGGCTACAGTCCATGGGGTCACAAAGAGTCAGACACGACTGAGTGACTTCACTTTCACTTTCACTTTGATCTGACTTTTGTATTCTCCAACTGTCATCCTTGATTTAGGCAGACATGATGCTAAGTGCCACCGTCTGTTCAAACACCCCAGGGAGAAAGCTGTTCACAGTGACTAAGCTTTGAGTGAGGTAAGATTAAGGCGAGGCTTGCCAGTGGAGGTTTCTAGGGAGCTGCCAGACAAGTTAATAAAAACTCTCTAGGAATAGGGCTTTTTTGGGAGAACTCCAATACCACCCCCATTTTTGTAGTTGTTAGGCTGGTGTTTTTCACAAGTTCTGCGGTTGCCAGGTTGTTTAATTTAAAGGCTACTATGGAGATGGGACAGGAGGATGGGAATGTGACAAGTTAGTTAAAGCACCATGGACCTCACTGTTCTTGCCAAGATGCAGCCATTTTTCTTGAATAAGTGCTTCTTGGATTATTGCAAGCTTTTAACTAATTTCCAGATTTCTGAAAAAGTTGATTTCGACAACTTTTTGCCAATGTCCTCATGTATTTTATCGAAGAATGGGTTTTAGAGATCCTTATTCTTTTATTCCAGAAGTATTCTCTGAAGTGGCCTCTAAAATCTTCATTTTCTGAAGGCATTTGTGCTTCTGTGTGCTCAGTCATGTCTGACTTTTTGCAACCCATGGACTGTAGCCTGTCAGGCTCCTCTGTCCATGGGACATTCCAGGCAAAAATACTGAAGTGGGTTGCCATTTCCCTCTCCAGGGGCTCTTCTCCAGCCCAGGGATCAAGTGAAACTGCACCTTCTGCATTGCAGACAGATTCTTCACCTGCTGAGCCATCTGGGAAGGCATTTGAAGATCCCCAACTTTAGAAGCCAACGTTTCATAACTAAATTTGAACCTCTGAGTCTATACCATTCCACGTTCCTATATTTGGTATGGCCTGTGAAACCTCTGCAGTTTACGTTTGCTCTATGAATCTCCTGGGAGATGCCAGGTCTAAAAAACATAATTCTCCCACAACTTTTCCCAAGACAAGTTATTTAGGTTCAGTTTTTCACAGTACCAAGCAACTGACATTTTAGCATATTTTCTGCTGCCCCTGACCCCAGTTTACAAGCAACACTTCTGTTCCTTGAGTCTAGCTAAACTTTGGTCCCTCAGAGAGAGATTTTAGCAGGAGCTGTTTTATTTTGATCTGTCAGCCAGAAACAAAGCTACTTACTTTCTTTTCTGGGTTCTGGATGACGCAATGCTCGCACAATCCAGCACAACATTATGCTTACAACAATCAGTTCTGTGACACTGCTGAAGAGTAAATATTGTAAAAGCATACCACCAGCTAACTGAATTAAAAAGAAGAGAAATTCCTCCTGTTAATTCACCATTTAAAAACTATACAGGAACAACGTTCAGAAAATAGGGTAAAAATCATTCATCCCAACAGTCTCACACATCTTTGATGATTTGGTGGGTATTTTTCATAAAAATAAAATGTTTCAAATTTTACCTGGTACTTACATGTGTGTCACACGTTATGCTAAGCACTCCCATTTAAGAACAGCCCTGCAAGCAGGATGCTTGTATTTCTGTTTTACACGTGAGGAGTAGCCTGGGTAGTAGAGAGGGGGCGTACGGGACCCTGCGCTACGCTGGGGCCCATCCTCTTCTCTGCAGTCTCTCGCTAAATGAGAGTGACTGTGACCTGTGTCTCATGCTTTCCCTGGGCGCATGCGTAGTAGGCATGTTCTGTTTAACCCGTGTATCATGAGCACCGTGGCACCTGTTTACATGACCTGTGGCTTACGGTTTCCCCGGGCGCATGCGCAGTTTGCATGTTCTGTGTTCTAGCTCATGTATCATGAGCATTGTGGCACGTGGCAGGTGGAATCGTTCTCCCTCTACTTCCGCATTTCTACCATGGGACCCTGCGCTACGCTGGGGCCCATCCTCTTCTCTGCAGTCTCTCGCTAAATGAGAGTGACTAGTGACCTGTGTCTCATGCTTTCCCTGGGCGCATGCGTAGTAGGCATGTTCTGTTTAACCCGTGTATCATGAGCACCGTGGCACCTGTTTACATGACCTGTG
The DNA here is from genome assembly GCA_006408695.1 of Aepyceros melampus. Lineage (NCBI taxonomy): Eukaryota > Metazoa > Chordata > Mammalia > Artiodactyla > Bovidae > Aepyceros > Aepyceros melampus. The sequence continues at coordinate 342,501 of SJXQ01008649.1, forward strand.
GCTTACGGTTTCCCCGGGCGCATGCGCAGTTTGCATGTTCTGTGTTCTAGCTCATGTATCATGAGCATTGTGGCACGTGGCAGGTGGAATCGTTCTCCCTCTACTTCCGCATTTCTACCACGCTCCCAGCAGGAGTTTTCTCTTTTTGAGAGATAGGTAAAGGATGGCTTCTGGTGCTTTTTCATGCTCTTCACTTACAATTCCCCATGTGAGAAGCAGGGATTTACCTAATTGTTGATTTTTGAGAGGAGGCGGCCAGCTCCTTCCAGAACGATCTGTGCTTAGAGCTACGAGTTCTTCTTCTCAACATCTGGAAGCTGTTTAGGGCCACTGTAGGGAGACTGGTGGTCTATCCATAACTAGCAGGATGAGTTTAATTCATAAGGAGAGGTATCAGTACATTAGCAGGTTGATTTTGGTCAAAGATTTAAAACTGTTTCTCCAACTATGGTGGTGATGGTGGTATTGGTATTGTTCAGTCACTAAGTCGTGTCCGACTCGTTGCAACTCCGTGGACTGCAGTACATCAGGCCCCCATTTCCTCCATGATCTCCCAGAGTGTGCTCAAATTCATGTCCCTGGAGTCAATGATGCCACCTAACCATCTCATCCTCTGTCATCCCCTTCTCCTCATGCCTTCAATCTTTCCCAGCCTCAGGGTCTTTTCTAAGGAGTCAGTTTCTCACATCAGGTGGCCAAAGTATTGGAGTTTCAGCTTCAGCATCAGTCCTCCCAGTGAATATTCAGGACTGATTTCCTTTAGGATGGACTGGTTTGATCTTGCACTCCAAGGGACTCTCAAGAGTCTTCTCCATACCACAGTTTGAAAGCATCAATTCTTCAGCATTCAACTATGGTAATCAACAATAAAGCTGACAGTTTCAACTGTATCTGCTTGATTCTGTCTTTGCTCCTTCGGTTCAGAACATGAGAGAAGAAGACTGGATGGCTGCTTCCTGGGCTCCCATGCTGGCTTCTTAGGGCTACTGTAATGAAGTATCACAATTCAGTGGCTTAACACAACTGAAATGTATTTTCTCACAGGCTTGGAACGTAAAAGTCAAAAGGAATGTATTGGTCTGACCCTGTTCCTTCCAAAGCCCCCTCCGGGGGAGGATTCTTCCTTGCCTCTTCCAGCCCTGGTAGCCCCAGGTGTTCCTCTTTTTCTGAGATTTCTACTGTTTTCAAATACTAAAGGAAAACTGATTTTTAATATATTCCCATGAAAAAAATTTGGAGGAAATACATTTTTAAAAAATATTTCTCTGCCGAAGATGTTTGATAACTTTGGTTGTCTTTTCCATACCTTGCTCATTGCAAACATACACCATTCATCATAGTTTTTTTTCAGTTATATCTAACATTTTGATCCAGTTATGATTAAATTTGTTACCTACCTGTGACCAAACATAGTCTTCCATTTTTGCAGCATAAGAGAAACACGCGATACATAATATAATGAACCAAATGCAGAAAAGCAGGCGCTAAAGATGCTCATGACAATGGTAGATGTCAGCTGTAACAGACCCATGAGAAAGCTGATCAGGAGCAGCAGCAGCAGATTCTGACGAGGCAGCCAGTCTAGCCATCAGCTAGAGAACATTCCAGCTAAAATTTTAATCTGATTTTCTGGAATTTTACTGCACTTACTAGCAGGACTCTGAGTTAAATTTGTCTAGTACCCATTAGGATAAATTTTTTTTTCAGAAGATATATTTATTTATTCAGCAAATATTTATACAGTGCCTACAACATGCTAAATATTGTGTTAAGGATAAACTTAGACTTCAACTGAAGAATCTTATAATCAAATGGGGGAGGCAAAATGATCCTTCATGTGATAAAAATCCATAAATAATGAGCTTACGTCTAGCATCTGCCTATGTCATCCCCCTTCAGTAATGCCACTTCAGCACTTAGAACCTTTCCATAGTCCAAGCACCCTTCCAGACAGCATGGAGAGCCTTGCAGGAGCCGTGAAGAGAGGCTGCATCCCTTTTCAAAGATGCTGCATACATTTTTGTATATGTGAGGATAGTTACATTTTAAAGAGGATTTTTAAAAAACTAATAATGGAAAGAAGGATGGGCTTTGATGCTGGTTAACAAAAGGAAAGGATGATAGTGGCAACATTAATGTTTGGTTGTCCAGCCGGCAACCCTCTTCCTGCTTTAGGGGCTCTTCTTGTTGTTCTGGTCTTTATGAGAGATGCTTATCAAACTTCTATGAAAGTCAGAGGCAGGTCCTTCTTGTCTTCAATCTCTAGAGCCAAAGTCAGACCACAGCTAATGAAATGCTCCTCTTAAGGACTATAAACCTTGAGCAAGTAACTTAAAGATGAACAAAAGACTAGGATTCACTCCTAAAAGAGAGAGCTGTGATGTTAAGCAGATGGGGGCAGTGGGGCCCTTGGCTGCTGGCTAACTAATGATGGTAACAGTGGCCAGAATGCCTCCCTGAGAGGAGCACCTCTTGTACTGCTATGCTTCCTTTTTCTGGGTCTCTGGGACTCCCTCAGATCCTGTTTATTTTCTAAGATGAGTGCTTCATCTCCTGTAGATGCTACAAGCCTGGCATCTCCTCAGTGTTTCTCATTTTTCCTTGGATAGCCAGACTCAGTTCACAGTGGCAGACAAAGTTGAGAAAGTGTATTATGGGAAAGAGAGCAGTGTATACACAGTTTCAGAAACATGGGGAAGCAGGAGTTCCAGAAAACTCCTGGCATTTGATGTGGCTGAAACGTGAAATGCTGAAGGGGAGTTGGGTTACATGTGATCAGAGAAGTGGGTGAGGGATGGAATATGAAGAATCTAGTTTTTGTGCTGAGGATTTTAAAATTTTATCTTTATGTACATGTAGAGCTGCTGGGAGTATCAGCCAGAGGGCCTCTTCCTTAGTAAAGATCCAGGCTGTGGCATGCTCCAGAAAGTGCCCACTACTCCTGCCTCTGCCTCCCGTGAGTAGGGGCTGGGCAGATGAAGAGAGCCCCTTTCTCTAGGTTGGGGGAAAGAGAACAGTGATTCATCTTTATGAACCAGGATCACCTAAAGAAAGATGTGTATGTTCCAAAAAAGCCTAATTGAACATTTGAATTAAATACACAACATCATTACTTTGGAGGGATCCTGTTTCTAGTGTGAGAGTCTGAGGAACATCAAGGACCAACTCCCCGCTGAAACTCGTGAATGTTACTAAAAATAAACCCAATCACCTAAAAATCTCTGGAAACAGTCCTTAGGGCATACAGCAAATGAAGGAACATTTATTCAAGAAAATCTACTAAAATTCAGTACGAACTATGAGTCTGTGGTATTTGAACCGAGGTCTGCACCCTCTTGTCTCTTCTCAGCAAGGCAAGACCACTCCAAATCTTTTCGCTCATCCCCAGTCAGAGTTCCATCTAGTGCTGCCTTCCCTGGAGGCACAGGTCATTTAATTAGCATGTCTAATCCTGTGCCCAGCCACCTGTTGCCCAGGCTATGTCCCAGTGCAGGCAGCCTAGAGAAGGGGGTCTCTTCATCTGCCCAGCCCCCCACTTATGGGATAGGGGAACACCTTGGATGTGGTGTCAGTGAGTCCTGGACCCTGATCGCCCCTGCCCTGGCTTATGGGGTCAGGGTTCCACATCATGCTGCCACCTTCACCAAGCCCTCAGCTCTTAAAGTGGAGGTGTCACTCAGAGAGAAGCACCCTATTGTCCTTGACACCCAGCACATTCTAGCACAAGAGCCCTGGCTTAGAGAATTTGTCCAGAGGAGAAGGAAACTATAGAAAGAGGGCTTCAATCTCCCCAAGGGAGATGACTTCATTTGCAGCAGAGGAAAAGACTCTGATGCCAGGAGGGATTGGGGGCAGGAGGAGAGGGGGACAACAGAGGATGAGATGGCTGGATGGCACCACCAACTCAATGGACATGAGTCTGAGTAAACTCCGGGAGTTGGTGATGGACAGAGAGGCCTGGTGTGCTGCAGTCCATGGGGTCGCAAAGAGTTGGACACAACTGAGCAACTGAACTGAACTGACTGGAATTTAGAAACATTAAAGGTACATGAGGTGCATTATAGCACCCAGGAATAATAGAACATTATGCTGCCACTTGAGTAAGTTTTCCAAGGCATTTTCCTGACTTGATAAGTAATTATAATTGATTTCGTTCTGTAGAATTGAGCCACACTGATTTGGAAACTTCCTGGACTAGCATCCTTGGGGCAGAGGAGTCTTTGTGTTTCTGTGAAGAATGATATCACATGTTTCTAGAGAAGGAACTGGAACTATGCTGGCTGAGACGAGAAGAAATGCTTACTTTTGCTACTTGAGTTTTGGGGAAGAATGACAAGGGGAGCCAGATTGTGGCTAGAACTTGGAAGTTATAGCCATCATCCTCTCCCACCATCCTTCTGGTAAAAAAAAAAAAAAAACACTTTTGGTGAGTTTTTGTGACAACCAGTCAAGTGAAGTGAAAGTTGCTCAGTCATGTCTGACTGTTTGTGACCCCCTGGACTAAAGTCCATGCCAGATTCTCCAGGCTAGAATACTGGAGTGGGTAGCCGTTCCCTTCTCCAGGGGATCTTCCAAACCCAGGGATCAAACCCAGGCCTCCTGCATTGCAAATTTATTCACACCTGTTTCCTTGGATGTGGTGAAGAAAAATGGAAACAGTCTGTGCAGATATGAAACTGAACTAGGATAATGCCAGTTGCCAATTAAAAATGGGCAATTGCTGTCTGCCTCTGACAAGGATTAAATCACAAGCTGGTTCAACCCTTAACCTTCAACATCCACCTGAAAGAAGTTCAGGTTGGAGATCAGGAGTGAGGCACTCTGTGCTCTGGGAAAAACTAGCCAAACAGGTCTTCAGATACTTAGATATTTTCAGAAGATTTTATGAGTCCAATTCTTGCATCTCTTCATATATAGAAAAATACTAAAATCCTTCATGGTGACATCTGCTCCTTGTGAGTAACAGTATCTTTCATGAAACTAGCAGCAACCTTCATGAAGCTAGCAGCAAGCTTCTGCAAAAAATGCTTGACTGCATGTACTCCCCCGTCACCAAAATCACATATACACTGACCGTCCGTCCTGCGTTTTGGAGCAGCTTCTCAGAGCTGTCTGAAATGCTGTCTCCCGGGCTACACTCTTCACTTTGTCCCCAAATAAAGCCTCAGTTGGGGCTTTCCAGGTGGTTCTAGTGGTAAAGAACCCTCTTGCCAATGTGGGAAACATAAGAGATGCAGGTTCGGTCTCTGGGTTGGGATGATCCCCTGGGGGAAGCATGGCAACCCACTCCAGCCTTCCTGCCTGGAGAACCCCATGGACAGAGGAGCATGGTGGGCTGTGGTCTATGGGGCCCCAGAGTCAGACACGACCGAGCGACTGAGCACAAAGCTTTCAACTCTCGTGTTGCACGTCCCCACCATCACCCGCCCCCCC
>SJXQ01008649.1:348120-363490 GCA_006408695.1 Aepyceros melampus
ACACAGTTTCAGGGATTTGCAAAATCACAAGGGCATTCATAGACTTCGAGGCCAACTCTGCTTGTATCTTTGGGGCAAAGTAGCACTAGGTCATGTCGGGGCCGCGTGTACATGCTGTGTGCGGCCGTCCTTCATGCTTGGGTGCGTGCTGTGCCAAGTTGCTCAGCGGTGTCTGCCTCTTTGCAACCTTGTGGACTGTAGCCCTCCAGGCTTCTCCCTCCATGGGGTCCTCGGGCCAGAAGACTGGAGGGGCTGCCATGCCCTCCTGCAGGGGATCCTTCAGACCCAGGGGTGGAGTCTGCGTCGCCTGTGCCTCCTGCACTGGCAGGCAGGTTCTTCACCACTCCTGCCACCTGGGAAGCCTCGTCCTTCGTGCTTATCTACTCCTGTAACCCTCACAACCATCTTCTGAGGGAGGTAACTCTATGGGTCACTCTTTTTTTCAGATGAGGAGAGGGAAGCACAGTAATTTGCCCAAGTTCATGCAGCCAGTTGGACAATCCATCTCCAGAGCTGTGATCCAGTCACAGTGGGGGAGGTTCTACAGGGGAAAGTGACTATCCTTTGCTGGATGTACTTTAATGGTATCTGATTCATATTTCAATGTTATTCTCTAGATCTGAGTTTGCTGAAGGCAATTATCTTTTCAAGCATCATTTTGTCTTATCCCCTTCCCACTACTTTTGATTCTTAGGTTAGAGTTCTATTTGGTTACATATTCCCTTCTGGGCATCCCTGGTGGCTCAGTGGTAAAGAATCTGCCTGTCAGTCAGGAGACGTAGGTTTGACCCCTGGATTGGGAAGATCCCCTGGGGAAGAAAAAGGCAACTCATTCCAGTATTCTTGCCTGGGAAATCCCAGGGACAGAGGAACCTGGAGGTTACAGTCCAGGGGTTGCAAAAACATCAGACACACTTAGCAGCTAAACAACAATGGCGACATGCTCCACTAGACAGCTGGGACTGATTTTCCCCATCAGAACCCTCTTGTCTGGCATCTTATAAAACTGACTCCTTGCCCTGCAGTCCTCCTCAACACCCATACACCCCTCATACAAAGAGATGCACTGGAGGGCATCCTGAGAACAAGTGGTTTCTTCCCCCCATACAAACATTTGGAAAAGCATTTTTTCCTCCTAGAAAAATTGACTGAAAAGCAGTAATTTCTTCTCAGTTTGCTCCAAGCACAAACCTTTACTCTCTGGCATTGCCCCAAGTGCCCCACGTACCTTATACCGCGTGGGCTTCTTCTGTGCGCTGACAGCCATGGACCCTGACATGAGGAACTGGGGGCAGAAACACAGGTCTGTAAACACCCATCCCTGGCGACGGGCCCCCAAACACTTTCCCTCATGCCAGTGGCACTCCTGAGCTCTAACGTATCACTGAATTCTCTGAAGAAGGTGGTTTTAACTATGTATTTCAGTTTTGTGTTGACCACTGGTAGACTCTAAGAAATGGACTCACCCTTTCTCCACTACAGAAAAGAAACGACATTTTAATCCTTGGTCATTAATGACACCTTTGTACTGGGGATGCGGCTTAGGGACCTCACAGAGACTATGAGGGACAAGGAGGGTGTACTTCACTTGTTTTGATTGCCGTTTATTTGAGAGAACATTGCCCCACACCCATCACGCTGTAGAAAAAAAGATTGCATCAACCAAAAATAGTTTCAGAAAGCATTTGATCTGAAGAATGAGAGGCTGACTTCCACATAGTCTGTCTTAAGGGCTGTTTGTTGCTCCTGGCAATTAGGTTTTTTTTTTTTGAATGGCTTGTCTTATACCTGACTGCTTCTGCTCACAGCAGTTACAAAAGTTGACTTATTTGAAGGGGGCTGGGGACCTTGCAGTCCGGGAAAATGAGACCCTGTCATGAAAGCAGAAGCAGTCTTAGCTTGATTAAAAACAAAACAAAACAAAACAAAAAACAAACCAATAAAAAACCTCTGATACTTTTCCTGGGTCACTCTGTAAAATTTACTTACACTTTCTAAATCTTGGTTTCCTCGTTCATTAAATGGGAATTAGTAACATTGTCTCATGGGGTTGGTTTTTCCATCATATAAAACAGACCTGAAGTACTTTTTGGAACATGCCTGATATGCAGCAGATTTAAAACTGAATAATTACTGCCTGTGACTAATCTCCTCTGTAAGCTTCTCTTCTACATCATGGACTTAGGAACCCTTCTGGATGCCTTGTATTGGGCAATTCACTTTCACTGTATTCTGTCAGTGTAAAGCATTTCTCCTTATGACATGTGGCCCTTTCCAGAAAGTTCTGGTGCTGGTAAATGCCCTTCACTTGAGGACCAACCCTAAAGGAAAGTCTCTGAGGGAATATCTCTCATCTGGGGCACTGGTGACCAGACCCACACCCCCCCAGGGTTAAAACTGCTGTAGTATCATGTTTCAAGGGGCTTTCTTGGAAGCGCTATTGGTAAAGAATCTGCCTGCCACTGCAGGAGGCATCAGTTCAGTTCAGTCACTCAGTTGTGTCCGACTCTTTGCGACCCCATGGACTGCGGCACGCGAGGCTTCCCTGTCCAGCACCAACTCCTGGAGCTTACTCAAACTCGAGTCCATCGAGTCAGTGATGACATCCAACCATCTCATCTTCTGTTGTCCCCTTCTCCTCCTGCTTTCAATCTTGTCCAGCATCAGGGTCTTTTCCAAGGAGTCAGTTCTTTGCATCACGTGGCCAAAGTATTGGAGTTTCAGCTTCAGCATCAGTCCTTCCAATGAATATTCATCCTTTAGGATGGACTGGTTGGATTTCCTTGCAGTCCAAGGAACTCTCAAGAGTCTTCACAACACCACAATTCAAAAGCATCAATTCTTCGGTGCTCAGCTTTCTTTATAGTCTAACTCTCACATCAGTACATGACTACTGGAAAAACCATAGCTTTGACTAGACAGACCTTTGTCGGAAAAGTAATGTCTCCGCTTTTTTATATGCTGTCTAGGTTGGTCATAGCTTTTCTTCCAAGGAGCAAGCATCTTCTAATTTCATGGCCATAGTCACCATCTACAGTGATTTTGGAGCCCAAGAAAATAAAGTCTGACACTGTTTCCATTGTTTCCCCATCTATTTGCCATGAAGTGATGGGACCAGCTGCCATGATGTTTGTTTTTTGAATGTTGAGTTTTAAGCCAGCTTTTTCATTTTTCTCTTTCACTTTCATCAAGAGGCTCTTTAGTTTCTCTTCTCTTCCTGCCATAAGGGTGGGGTCACCTGCATGTCTGAGGACATATCTCCTGCATATGGTAGGAGGCATAAATGGTGTATGTTTGGTTCCTGGGTTGGGAAGAGCCCTTTGAGAAGGGGAATGCAGCCCACTCCAGTGTTCTTGTCTGGAGAGTCCCATGGACAGAGGAAACCTGTGGGCTACAAGGGTTGCAAGGAGTTGGACATGACTGAAGAAACTTAGCCTGCATGCAGCATGTTTCAGAGTCCTTTTCACAAAGCACAGGGACTGTGTTACATTCAAATCTCCTCTCCCACAGCCTTGTTTTTGGTTGAGGAGTACAAAGTGAATTGGTCAGAGGCTAATAACACCTTTTGCCCTCTAAGGAGAAAATTGGCCCTGGGTCAGCTTTGATGGAGAAGGAAATGGCAACCCACTCCAGTATTCTTGCCTGGAGAATCCCACAGAGGGAGGAGCCTGGTAGGCTACAGTTCATGGGGTTGCAAAGAGCCGGACACAACTGAGTGACTTCACTTTTTCTTTCAGCTTTGATACACTAGGAATATTAGTTGTGTTACTATGCCACATCACTTATGAATAAAATCCTTGATTGATGAATTGTTTCTGGGTTGGTTGTAGCTATGACCTAAATTAACTTGTGGGAGACCACAGCTTTGGGTTTCCCTGAATACAATGTCTTGTAGTTAATCATGCACATCTCTGGCAGGTACCTTGGCAACTATGCTTATGCAATTATTACAATATCCTTCCTTACTCAAAACATCAACTTTAGAAACCTGTCTTAATTTCTTCACCCCATGTTTCTTCTTTTCTCTTTCCTCGTGTGGTCTCTCTAAAAATCTCCAAAAATCATTAAGCTCAGGCCTTTGGATTTTCACTCTGCCAAAGAAGGGCATCATAGTTTTCCAGACAGCCACTCTCTCTATTACTCTCTTCAAACATACCCTTCATTCAAACATACCCTTCAACATCACTTATGCATGCAGATGCCATTCTCTTAAAGGATTTATCAGCCATACAACAAACATGAAAATGCTTTCCCTAAGTATACACTCCCCACCCAGCCCAGATCCTACCCTCCACTTTGTTAGGCTGTTTCCACAGTACAATTTGCTGTTTAGAGTCAGATACTGGGTCTTTAGTCGATTCCTTGATCTCATGAGTAATTCACTTGATACATTAGAAATAAGATGAAAGAAAAAATACCGTGGTTTACTCACAAATGGTGATGACCATACTATGTACCCTAGTGTAAGTAATACAGGGATATGGCCAGTGCTTTTTATATCCTCTTCACCGAGAAACAAGGAAGCACAGAGAAAACCCAGTGCAAAGTGAAACATGGTAAGAATTATCTGCACAGCCTGTGGGAAGAGAGAGTCATCATCATTACTCAAGTCTATCACAGATGCATACAATCTGAGTGGCTGGAAGGCTGTGGAAGTGTCCACCTTACCCTAGTATTTCTGCAGCAGTGATGAAAGGCTCGACATGTCAGGGAGGAGCCCAGGTGGGTAAAGGGGCCACACTGGGGCTATTCAGTGAAACTGGGAGTATCTGTCTTTGTTTCATAATAATCTTTGGAGGTAATTAATTTAAATCTAGTTGGTTCTAGCCAAGTGAAGAGCAAAGACCTATTTGTTTGGCCAGGCAGACACACAGCAGAAAGGAGACGGCTGGCCCTGGGGATGTCTCGGGCTCTGTCTTGACGCGGTCTCCTTTCTGCGGTTGGTTCTCGGAGGCCACCTCCAGCGCATACTTGGTCCTTTTGGACTTGGCTCCTTTCTTTCGTCCTCTCTTGTCTGGGACTTGGACTTGGGTTTCCCTCTGCTCTTCACCATTCCCATACCCTGTGCTGACTTTTGTGACTACAGGCTGGACCAGAGCCGTAGGCTTTGGTAAAGAAATAGCAGGAGAAGGGGTGCTTTCTAGTGACTCCTTGTTTTCTGCAACTCTCACGTGAAGTGCGCTCACGTGCTGGGGCTTATTTGCCAGCTTGCGTGGAGCCTCACTCACACATGAGCCCAGAGCATCCTTGTCAGGCAGGGAAGGAGGCAGATGGGGAAGGTCAGTCTTCTGTTCTAGCCAGGCCTTCAGCTGATTGGATGCGGCCCACCCACACATGAGGGCAATCTGCCTTACTCAGTGTTCACTGATTTAATTGTTAATCTCATCCAAAAGACATCCTCACAGACATACCCAAAACAACGAGGGCAAATGTCTGGGTACCCTGAGGCCCAGGTAAGCTGACACATTCAATTAACTGTCACAGAAAGTCAAGTGGTGATAGTACTCCTCTCCCTTAAAGATTACCTTGACCTTGAGATAACACATAATCACGCATTTATTGGTGACTTGTGCCTCTATCTCCCACATGAAGGATGGCAATTCAGGCTGGGATCAGATGGAGTTGCCCACTGATGACTCACTCTTCAATTTTAGTTTCTTTCTGGGTTATAAATCCACTGACTTACTTTGATTTCAGTGAAGGACCCATGAGAGTTTAGTAGAAGAAACCAAATAGAAGATCCTAACCCTCAACCTCTCTTGAGGTGATGGATCGTACTGGTACGTCAGGGGGCGGCCACGGCAGGCTATAGCTTCTCTACATTGTGATTACTGCCTTCCTGGCCAGATAAGGAGGTAAGGAACAGGCAATCCAGACCTGAACACCATGGTAATGCAGGATGGGGGTAGAGAAAACACATCTCCCCCCTTACCCTGCCCTGTGTGAGACTTTGCTGCATTAAGGTACATTTCCATTCTGGAGGCGGGCCAAGTAGCTACCAATCAGCTGAAGGTGGTCACTGACTTGATATGGTGGGAATTTTCCTGGCAGAAGCTTCACTCTTGCTTCCTTCAATCAAAATGTACTTCAAGCCCCCACAGATACTGGTGAATAGTAGAAAAGGTTATAACATTTTGTTAACATAAAAAAAAAAAAACCCTAAAGCATTCTAAGGCTGAGGACAGGTGAGAGGGAGGACACAGTGCAGAGTATGCCCCACCTGACCGGATGATATGGGGAGCGTAGGGAGATGGCAGGGTTATCAAGCAACCACAGGCCCTTCTGGTTTGGAGCCCATTGCTAGACCAGCTCATCTACGACATCTACGATGTATAAGCTTGTTTCAAATTGTTTACAAACAAAGGCAGGAAATGGACCTTCTCAGGGCTGATGAGATTTATAAGCAATCTCAGTATATTTTCTAGAACCCCGGGTAGGTTGTGATGACATTGAACTATTCAAAAATGGATTGTGGATCCATAATTTGTGCCCAATTAGCTCTAGCCTGATTGGCACCACTCCACAACACTGTCATCAACTTTCCTTCCTTAGGGAAGTTCACTGTAGATATGGTCGACGTCTCTTGCTTTTCTATTAGGCAGACACAACACATCATTTATCAACCCAAGTAGCACTTAGTCCTTACCCCTAATGCTCTGGCCTCCATTCTTAAAGGATATCTTCTTGCCATTTTAATTAAGATATGGTCTAGAAATTACAGAGAATAAATTGACTCCTTTTCTGTAGGGAAATACAGAGAAAAATAATACTGATTATTTTTGAGATAAGGCACTTAATATTGCAGCCTGTGGCTTTCTACTACTTTCCTTGAGGGAAGCTTCTTTGATCAACTTACTTATGTTACTCTTTCAGTCAGTTCAGTTCAGTTCAGTTGCTCAGTCTGTCCGACTCTTTGCGACTCCATGAATCGCAGCACGCCAGGCCTCCCTGTCCATCACCATCTCCCGGAGTTCACTCAGACTCATGCCCATTGAGTCAGTGATGCCATCCAGCCATCTCATCCTCGGTCGTCCCCTTCTCCTCCTGCCCCTAATCCATCCCAGCATCAGGGTCTTTTCCAATGAGTCAACTCTTCACATGAGGTGGCCAAAGTACTGGAGTTTCAGTTTTAGCATCATTCCTTCCAAAGAAATCCCAGGGCTGATCTCCTTCAGAATGTTACTCTTTGCTATGTGGCTAATAACTTCCTGTCAAAACCCAAGAGCTACAGCTCAGATTTTATGCTTTCATCATGGTCTCTAAATGAGACTGAGTAAATGCCTTTTGAGGTAGGTGCCTCCGCTCCTATTCTTACCTTTCCTGAGAAGTGCTCGCTACCCCAAATGCCCAGGGTTATCCAGGTTTGAGCTCCTGGTTGCCATCTTTGGTCTTCACACAAATCTCTCTCAATCAAGCTATAGCTGATTGGACAAGGTGTGACCATGTGAATTTAACCGAGTCAGTCATAATTTCCTTCCCAGAAAACTATACAGGCATGCCTTGGAGAACCTGCAGATTATTTATAGACCACTGCAATAAAGCAAATCATATGCAATTTTGGACTTCCAATGTCAAGTTATGTTCATGCTATATTGTAGTTTATTGTGTGCAATAGCATTGTCTAAAAAATGCGCACACTTTAATTAAAAAGTAGATGACATACAGATGGCCAAAAGGCATATGAAAAGATGCTCAACACCACTAATTATTAGAGAGATGCAAGTCAAAACTACAATGAGATACCACCTCACACCAGTCAGAATGGCCATCAAAACGTCTACAAACAGTAAATGCTGGGGAGGGTGTGGAGAAAAGGGAACCTTCCTACCTTGTTGCTGAGAATGTGTACAGCCACTATGAAGAACAGTATGGAGGTTCCTTAAGAAAATAAAAATAGAGCTACCATACAATTCTGGAATTCCACCCTGGGCATAGGTCCAGAGGAAAACATGGTTTGATGGGATACAGGCACCTCGGTGTTCACTGCAGATCTGTTTACAATAGCCAAGACATGGAAGTAGCCTAAATATCCATCGAATGAGGAATGGATAAGGAAGTGGTACATATATACAATTGAATATTACTCAGCCATTAAAAAAGCTGAAATGATGCCATTTGCAGCAATGTAGAAGACCTAGGGATTATCAGAGTAAGGACAGTAAGTCAGAAAAAGACAAATATCATAGGATATTGCTTATATGTAGAATCTAAAAAAAAAAGTGATACAAATGAATTTATTTACAAAAGAGACTCACAGAGTTACAGAACAAACTCATGGCTACCAAGAGGAAAGAGTCGGAGGAGAGAGAGGTTGGGAGTTTGGGACTGACAGGTACACACTGCTATATCTATTCAGCAAAGATACGGTTATATTTTGCTGTTATATCTAATAAACTAAGACAATCCACAAAGACCTACTGTACCACACAGGGAACTCTGCTAAATACTCTGTAATAACCTAAACAGGAAAAGAATTTGAAAATAATAGATGCATGTACATGTATAACTAAAGCTAAAAGCAAAAGAGAAAAGGAAAGATATACTCATCTGAATGCAGAATTCCAAAGAATAGCAAGGAGAGATAAGAAAGCCTTCCTTAACAATCAATACAAAGAAATAGAGGAAAACAATAGAATGGAAAAGACTAGAGATCTCCTCAAGAAAATTAGAGATACCAAGGGAACATTTCATGCAAAGATGGGTACAATAAAGGATAGAAATGATATGGACCTAACAGAAGCAGAAGATATTAAGAAGAGGTGGCAAGAATACACAGAAACACTATACAAAAAAAGATCTTCATGACCCAGATCACACGATGGTGTGATCACTCACCTAGAGCCAGACATCCTGGAATGCAAAGTCAAGTGGGCCTTAGGAAGCATCATGACAAACAAAGCTAGGGGATATGATGGAATTCCAGCTGAACTATTTAAAATCCTAAAAATGATGTTGTGAAAGTGCTGCACTCAATATGCCAGCTAATTTGGAGAGCTCAGTAGTGGCCACAGAACTGGAAAAGGTCAGCTTCCATTCCAATCCAAAAGAAAGGCAATGCTAAAGCATGTTCTAACTACTGCACAGTTGCACTCATCTTAGAAAGCTGAGCACCAAAAAACTGATGCTTCTGAACTGTGGTGTTGGAGAAGACTCTTGAGAGTCCCTTGGACTGCAAGGAGATCCAACCAGTCCATCCTAAAAGGAATCAGCCCTGAATATTCACTGGAAGGACTGATGCTGAATCTGAAGCTCCAATACTTTGGCCACCTGATGTAAAGAATTGACTCATTTAAAAAGACCCTGATGCTGAGAAAGATTGAAGGCAGGAGGAGAAGGGGATGACTGAGGATGAGATGGTTAGATGGCATCACCAACTCAATGGACATGAGTCTGAGTAAGCTTCGGGAGTTGGTGATGGACAGGGAGGCCTGGCATGCTGCCATCCATGGGGTCGCAAAGAGTCAGACATGACTGAGTGACTACAGGCTATCAAAGTAATGCTCAAAATTATCCAAGCCAGGCTTCAACAGTATGTGAACTGTAAGCTTCCAGATGTTCAAGCTGGATTTAGAAAAGGCAGAGGGACCAGATTAAATTGCCAACATCTGCTGGATCATGGAAAAAGCAAGAAGGTTCCAGGAAAACATCTACTGCTTTATTGACTATGCCAAAGCCTTTGACTGTGTGGATCACAACAAACTGTGGAAAATTCTTCAAGAGATGGCAATGCCAGACCACTTTAACTGCCTCCTGAGAAATATGTATGCAGGTCAAGGAGCAACAGTTAGAACCAGACACGAAACAATGGAGTGTTTCCAAATTGGGAAAAGAGTACGTCAAGGATGTATATTGTCACCCTGCTTATTTAACTTACATGCAGAGTACATCATGTGAAATGCTGGGCTGGATGACTTACAAGGGGAATCAAGATTGCCAGGAGAAATATCAATAACTTCAGATGTGCAGATACACCATCCTTGGTTTGATCCTTGGGTTGGGAAGATCCTCTGGAGAAGGAAATGGCAACCCACTCCAGTACTATTGCCTGGAAAACCTCATGGACAGAGAAGTGTGGTAGGCTAAAGTCCATGGGGTCACAAAGAGTTGGACATGACTGAGCGACTTCACTTTTTTCACTTATGGCAGAAAGAGGAGAGGAACTAAAGAGCCTCTTGATGAAAGTGAAAGAGGAGAGTTTAAAAGCTGGCTTAAAGCCCAGCCTTCAAAAAACTTAAGGTCATGGCATCTGGTCCCAACACTTCATGGCAAATAGATGGGGAAACAATGGAAACAGTGACAGATTTTACGTTCTCGGGCTCCAAAATCACTGAAGATGGTGACTGCAGCTATGAAATTAAAAGACGCTTGCTTCTTGCAAGAAAAGTTATGACCAATCTAGACAGCATGTTAAAAAATAGAGACATTACTTTTTTGACAAAGGTCCGTCTAGTCAAAGGTTCAGTTTTTCCAGTAGTCATGTAAGGATGTGAGAGTTGGACCATAAAGAAAGTTGAACACCAAAGAATTGATGCTTTTGAACTGTGGTGATGGACTGAAGGACTGATGCTGAATCTGAAGCTCTAATACTTTGGCCACCTGATGTGAAGAACTGACTCATTTAAAAAGACCCTGATGCTGGACAAGATTGAAGGCCGGAGGAGAAGGGGATGACAGAGGGTGAAATGGTTGGATGGCATCACCAACTCGATGGATATGAGTTTGAGTAAACTCCGGGAGTTAGTGATGGACAGGAAGCCTGGTGTGCTGCAGTCTACAGGGTCTCAAAGATTTGTATATGACTGAGTGACTGAACTGAACTGATATGTATAACTGAATCACTTTTCATATATCTGAATTTAGGACAACACTGCTAATCAAGTCTATTCCAATACAAAATAAAATTTTAAAAAATTTAAAAATAAAAGTGTTAAAATGAAAAAGCACTTTATAGTCAAGAATGCTAACCATCATCTATGACTTCAATAAGTCAAATCATTTTTCAGTAGTAACATCAAGGATTATTTTGATCACTATAATAAGTAAAGCACAATAAAATAGTTTGAAATAGTGTGAGAATTAACCAAAATGTGGCACAGAGGCATGAGGTGAGCAGCTACTGTTGGAAAATGGCAGCAGTAGACTCGCTCTATGCAAGGCTGCCAGAAACCTTGAATCTGCAGTTTTAAAAAATGCAGTATTGGGAGGCAGAATAGAGTGAAGGGCATTGTATTCACCCCCAAGACAATACAGTCCCAACCTGGGCTTGTCTTGTGCCCCATGCAGCGGATGCGCAGAGTCTAAACCAGTGTACCGCCAAGTAAGTTCCACCCTAGTTAGTATGTTTAAAAATACGGTCTGTAAAAATTGCTGTTACCCTCGCAAATATAAAGAGAAAGGGAAGCTAGAATTTACTGAGTGCTTACTCTGCTAAGTACTTTTCTAAATTCTGTGCAAATATTATTTCATACAGACTACTCAATAAGATAGATACTCTGAAATGGTTAAAAATTCTAGAACTATACAACCTACCAAGACTGAATCATGAAGAAATAGAAAAGCTTAACAGATTAGTGATGAGAAAGGATATTGAATAAGAAATCAAAAATCTAACAAAATAAAATAAAAAGCCAAGACCACACAGCCTCACTGGAGTCTACCAAACATTTAAAGAATACCAATTCTTTGTAAACACTTCAAAGAAAATTTAAGAAGAGAGAACATTTCCAAATTCACTCTATGAGGCCAGTATTACTCTGTTGCCAGAGCCAGACAAGGACACTGCAAGGAAGAAAATTACAACAAATATTAGCAAACAAAATTCAACAGCACACTAAAAGAATCACACACCATATAAAGTGGGATGTATCCCTAGGATGCAAGGGCAGGATAACATATACATCTCATTAATAAAATGAAAGACAAACAACACCTGAAGTGACGTAGGAAGAAACATCTGACAAATGTTCAAGGTTGTTTAGCGATGACCAAACTGTTAGTTGCTCAGCTGTGTCTACTCTCTGCGATCCTCTGTCCTTGGGATTCTCTAGACAAGGATACTGGAGTGGCTTGACATTTCCTTCTCCAGGAGATCTTCTCAACCCAGGGAATGAACCCTGGTCTCCTGCATTATAGGCAGATTCTTTACCATCTGAGCCACCAGGAAGGAATACATCTCAATGTAATAGAGACCATATATGACAAATACAGAGCAAACATCATATTAGTGAAAAGCTGAACACTTTTGCTTAAGATCAAGCATAAGATGGGTGCCATCTGTTGTCAATTCTGTTTAACATGTTAGAAGTTCTAATCAGAGGAATTAGGCAAGAAAAAGAAAGAAAATATGTCCAAATAGGAAGAAAGGTGTGAAATATCTTCTGTTGGTAAATAATATGATCTTACATATAGAAAACCCTAAAGAAACTGTTTGAACTGATAAATGAATTCAATAAAGTTGTAGGATTCAAAATTAACACAAAATCAGCTGTGTTTCTGTATACTAACAGAAACTATCTGAAAATTAAACAAAACCATCCCATTTACAGTAGCATCAAAAAATACTTCAGCATTAATTTAATCAATGTACAAATTACAAGACAGTGATGAAGGAAATTGAAGAAGTCACAAATAAAAGATATCCTGTGTTCATGAAATAGAAGAATTAATATTATTATAATTCCATAATGCTCAAAGCCATCTAGAGATTCAGTCCAATTCCTATAAAAATTCCAGTATTTTTCACAGAAATAAAAAAATTCCTAAAATTTATGTGAGACAACAAAAGTCTCTGAATAGTTAAAACAATATTAAACAAGAAGAGCAAAGCTGGAGGCATCACACTTCCTTGTATCAAAGTACATCACAAAGCTATAGTAATTAAAATATTATGGTATTGGCATAAAAACAGATATATAGATTGATGGGACAGAATAGAGAGCCTAGAAATAAACCCACATGCTTATGGTCAACAAGATTCAACAAAGACACCAAGAATGTTTAATGGGGGGAAGGACAGTCTCTTCAATAAATGGTTTGGAAAGTTGGATATTCCTATAAAATAATTAAATTGAAACTTTATCTTATACCATATGTAAAAATCACAGAAAGATAAATCAAAGATTTAAACATAAGACCTGAAATCACAAAACTCCTGGAAGAAAACATAGTGGGAATGTTCCTGCCCTTTACCTTTCTTCCTTCTGAGTCAAGTCAGCCAACCTAGTAAAACATGCAGAAGCCAGAAGTCAAATCTATTGCTCTACTGAGGAGTAGGGGCAGAGGTAGAAATGGGAGACCAAGCTAAGAGATCAGTAGCTGAGTTCACGTGGGATTCTTTTTTTACTTGGATTATTGCTAAAGTCTCCAGTTTGGTCTTCTTCTCCCCAATGTCTCATTAATCCTTTTCTTGCCCCTTTAAGTCCATCTCAATCCAGCAGCAATCTTTCAAATCTGATCAGATCATTCGAAAGGCCTTCAAAATAGCACCCTAACATACATCAGCCTTTCATGAAGTGCCCTCTAGTTCCCTTTGCTGCTTAATTTCTCAAACCATACTCCCGACATTTCTCATTAGAAATATTCTAATCATTAGATTAGGGATATTCCACCAGCAGTCCGTGTTTTGGGTACATTTGTGCCATAATATTCTAATCATTACACTAGAGATATCCACCAGCAGTCCTTGTTTTGGGTATGTTTGTGCCATAATATTCTAATCATGAGACTAGAGATGTCCACCAGCAGTCCTTGTTTTGGGTACGTTTGTGCCATAATATTCTAATCATTAGACTAGAGATGTCCACCAGCAGTCCGTGTTTTGGGTACATTTGTGCCGCTCTCATCTTTTAACTGTCGATGTTGAGCCTGTGCATGGCACATTTTTGGAGCTCAGTGAGTGTTTCTGTAGCTTGGAAACATAACTGGCTTTCATTTCATGATATTTGAGATAGTAAGTCTTAGTGTATGAGCTCATGCCATTCACAAAATTAACACTGAAAAAAAAAACCATTATCAGAGTGTTTGCTGTGTGATAGGTGTGCCGAAAATGTAGCCATGGTGTCTTATTACTACCACTGTCCTAGGAAGCAAGTTGAAATTTCAGATGACTTTTCATCAGATGTGAGTGATAAGCTGGGAATGGAGTGACTTAAGTCTAAATGCTGTGAAGATACAAAAATTCCTTTTAGGGACCCTGGAGACACACCTTAAGGTGATAAGATAGCTGAAAACCAGACGTAAGAGGCTCTCCTATGGAGATCTGAAGTGTTAGGATGAAAGGGAAAGCAAATGGTGGTTTCAAAGAGACCCCAATGCCATTCTACTAAATCATCCCACCCTCGCCCTCTCCCTCAGAGTCTGAAAGACTGTTCTGTACATCTGTGTCTCTTTTGCTGTCTTGCATACAGAGTTATCGTTACCATCTTTCTAAATTCCATATATATGCATTAGTATACTGTATTGGTGTTGATTTGGGAGAATGGCATTGAAACATGTATAAAATCATGTGTGAAACAAATCGCCAGTCCAGGTTCAATGCGTGACACAGGACCCTCTGGGCTGGTGCACTGGGATGACCCAGAGGGACGGTAAGGGGAGGGAGGTGGGAGGGGGTTCAGGATGGGGAACACGTGTGCACCCGTGGTGGATTCATGTTGATGTGTGGCAAAACCAATGCAGTAATTAGCCTCCAATTAAATAAATTTATATTAAAAAAGAATTTTATATAAAGAATAGTAAATATATCAATCTAAGTATCTAATGAGAATCTAACCTCAACTAGAAGCCGTAGTGAATTCGTTTTGTGAATTTAAACTTAGTGAATTTAAAAATAAATGATCAAAAGCCCCTCTCCCCCCAAAAAACAAACACCAAAATGACCCCAAGCGGCAGCCCTTAATTGTAGTAGTGCTGTAACTCACAGAGTGAGCTTTCCCACGGATATGCTTACTTAAAACGGTGGAAGGTTCTCCCAGGCAATGTTTGGTAAACCACCTAGCTGAGTGGTGCTGAGATGCGTGGGACGAGCATGGATCTTCCCGACTCAAGGCTTGTTACCATTCCCCGCAGCTGGACAGCCAGGCGAGGGAGGCCAGGGCGCCAGGGTCCTGCGGCCTCAGACCTCAGTGTGATTCGCACCTCCTCCTGCGAGCGGGGTCAGAGAGCCCTCGGCAAAGGGCCTCCCAGCCGGGGAGCCCGGTGGGCGCTGCCTCCTCGGCCCAGCCCCTCATCGCCCCTCGCGCGGGTCCAACGCTGCGGTTGCTGCGGAGAGCGCGAGCGCGGGTGGGGGTGGGGGGACGCCATGCAGGGAGCCCCGTGGGGAGAGCGCGAGCGCGGGGAGGCGCTGTGCGGGGAGCCCCGTGGGGAGAGCGCG